>CM042448.1:11328463-11483463 GCA_023631565.1 Gymnocephalus cernua | reverse complement strand
AAGCAACACACACACACACAAACACACACACACCAGGGCCGGATTGGGACTCATTTTCAGCCCTGGAGTTTCATGCCTTAGACCGGCCCACTTTAGTTCACGACTAAAGGCTTAATTCATATTACTTTTATCCTATTCCCTTTCAATCGTGAGCTTTGTATATTCACTATTGTTTGATTAAAAACATAATGGGTCACTAGTAACACTTGGGAATAGAAAGTTGTTATATTGTAAATAATGTGATCACTGCAAAAAAAAAATGCTTTTCTTACTTAGTATTTTTGTCTCGTGTATCTAAAAGAAAATCTTACATCAAGATGCATTAACTAAACAAGTATGAAAAAACACCTCAAAATTAAGTGATTTTTGCTTAAAACAAGGCACATTATCTGCCAAAAACAATTGTTTTAGATTTAGCTTGTTTTAAGCAACAACAAAAAAACAAAATCACTTAATTTTTAGTTTTTTTTCAGAAAAAGACATAATTTGAGTCAAAAAATAATCACGTCATCATTAACCTGCAGGCTGCACTCTGCGAGAAAATATTAAATAAAAAAAGAGTGGGACTGCGATAAAATAATGAATAAAAAGAGTGGGGCTGCTGTGAGTGCAGGCAGCCATAGGGACAGCATCCATATTTCAACCCAGTGCCATGACAACAACGGCCCTCGCGGCCAAAAAAACAGACCGGCCCACCGGGAATTTTCCCGGTGCTCCCGATTAGCCAATCCGGGCCTGACACACACACACACACACACACACATTAATTTACATACAACATTCACAAACACAAATATCCACACATCCACAGAGGCTCATAGGTATGCACACACATTTAGCTGTGGTGAAATGATTAAAATTGAGATGACTGGATACAAAACGGAGTGGAGGAATGTGTACACACTTAGACACACACTTGGCTACACATTTGCAGATGGTAGCATTATTTACGTAGCTGTTTGTCTTCATCAGACAAATAATAACATCCTCAGATTTCTCTGTGATGCTGATAAATGTCCAGTTTCCACAGCTAAAATATGACACTAGCTTTATCTATCTATCTATCTCTCTCTCAACTTTTTTTTCTTCTCCATGTCACCTCCAGGACTCCGTAAAGTCCTGGTAATATCAAGGGGACTGTAATCAGTTATAGTATTAGAAAAGTGTTCATTTAAGATTATTTTTACAAATTTTCTAACTAGAGCATCCGTTTGGTACTAGAAAGACATGTTTGGCAGGGAAAGCACATGAATGATACTGTAACGAGATGTTAAAGGGGTAAAAGAATGATTATATAGGGTATTTCACACTGTTCCTTAAGGTCTCCTTATAGGGTATGCAGCATTGGTTGGGCTGAAAATGGCCCAGATGCTATTCTGTGGGTCCTTTTGCATCTCTGTGTAATGGCTCTATTTGGAACAAGAGCTTTTCTTCCAAATATGGTATGCTCATGAATATTTAGGTGAGCTGTGCGCTGATTGGTTGAGCACCCAATTACACAAACATTGGAGACGAGACAGCAGGTCTCATATTTTCAGACAGACTATTTAGTTACTAAATTCACTTCTGAAAGTTTTTTATGCGAGAAATCAACTATATAAAGCTCAAATATAGGCCGTTTTACAAAAATGTATGGCTATTTGCAAATTTGGTAAGACGTGTTGGACTTCAGATCCTCCACACAGTCTGACGAGACAGCGCCAGCTCGCTGCGCTCCATAACCAGAGAAAAGTCACCGTTTCTGGATTACCGGGACTCGGGCCTCTGCAGAGCTCCGCCGTCTGTCGACATAATTATAGTATATTTACACTTTGAATTTTGTCACGGCACTTATATTACAGCTACCCTAAGGTCTTACAAAGCTTAGCTAACAATTGTCCGATTTCAGTTTAATGCATTTTTGTGAATTTCAGCGGTCTTGTTCGGAGGAGGCAAGCTAGTGCTCATTGATAGAGCTAGCTACATCCAGCTCACCTCGGGCACTATCAATGATACTCACGGACAAGAGGCGTTTATTTCCCCGATCTTTTGTTTAAAAAACTCAACACACCCATTAACAGATTAACTGGAACCTGTGGTAAGAGATTGCAGGCGTAACAAGCTCGCTGACTGCGCTCTCACTCACACACACCGGCCATTTAGCAGGAGAGAAGTGGGGGGGGAGCTCCGAGCTAGGTCAAAGCCTCGGAATTTACTAGTCGCAGTGGCGAAGGCAGAAATTGTATTTTGGGCGGGCCAGTACAAAAGTGAGTGGGCCAATTTCAAAAAGACGTAGAAGTAGCAAAAAGGACAAACTGAAATAGTTCATTTAAAATGTACTTTAAGTAAAAGTTACTTAGTTACATTAAAAAACTAATTAGCATTTTGCTATTAGTCATGAAAACTTCGTTTGAAGTACCAATGCACAAATACTTACCAAGACATGCTTCCGCAGATTAGATGTGGAGTTATTAAATTATGCCAGTTCACTCACCTTTGGCAGGCACATCTGGCATTGCATGATGATACTATTGGCCCTCTTGAATTTAAATGAAAAACAGTCTTTCAAATGTGCCAAGGATTTTTGTTGTTTTGGGCAGCAGAATTCAATGTTTCAGCTAGCATTTCTACTGAAACGGTCTCTGAACCATCGTCGCTCGCTTGATCCACCTCCATCTCGTTCTCAATCTCCTACAGAAAGACTTGGCGCCCCGTAGGCAGCCTAGATGCTGATCATTCGTCACTGTAGTGGTTCTGGGCACGATTTTTTTTTTTCTTCCCTTCGGTTTTCATTAGTCGAATTTTGTTTTGTCAAAACGGATGGGATTTGTAATTTAGCGAAATACAATACTTCACTCAAAATGTAATCAAGTACATTTTAAATTACTGATTTAAAAAAAATTGTATTAAAAAATACAAAATGCACAAAAAAACTAGTCATCAGCTATACTAATGAAAAACAAATCCTGTTTTTTATCATTAGTATGAAATGTATAAAAAAAAAAACAAGTGGGCTACTTCATTGTTTAATAGTTTGTTTTCACTATTTCGTGACATCGAAGCAGCAGCAGAGTAGTCTGTCTTGCCGGATGTAAAATGCTGGGATAAAGCCTGACATCCGGCATGTCTCTCGTGACTATTTACACCGAATTTGCAGACAGATTGCCACTGTGGTGCCGCTCAGCTCGGCAGATCCTACGCATGTGCCAAACGAGTGCCACGTGCTTGCCAATGTCCTGAAACCTGCCACAGGCTTGCCACTGCGGTGCTGCTCACTTGATCTGTGACTTTTTAGGTCCACGTGCAGAGCTGCTATATTTTAAGCTAACTGTAAGTGTTGAATGAACTGTGATGAATGTGGACTTACAGGACTACTGGCTTCCTATTGAATTCATGCTCTCAAAATTAAATTATCCCTGCCCATTTTGCTGTGTGAGACCCTAGAAGGATCATATAAGAGTCAACTGCTCTGATGAAATAGATTAAGCAGTAAGGTGAGAGGTGGAAAGCTATTTTGAGAGCAGTTAAAGTCAATGAGGGTCATTTAGTGGGAGTAGTGATGTGAGACACCCCTTTTTTTGGAGGGGTAATTAGGCAAAATGAGTGGAGTCATTGTGAATATGTGTAAAATGTTTTGTTCTGTCTCTCACCAGGGGTACATGGTGGAGCTCACCACCCACCAAGGCAGCGTGGGGCGGGTCCTCCGAGCCGGCGCCGCCCTGCTGGGGGAGGGGAACCTGAGTGAAGAGGAGGACTCGGAAGTCAGGGAGCAGATGAACCTCCTGAACTCCCGGTGGGAGCACCTGAGAGTGGCTAGCATGGAGAGACAGAGCAGGTAGAAACATTCTGTCAAAAGTTTTTGTAGGTTAGACTTTCTGTTGGTTGAGACTGATATATCTCAAAAACTGCTAGATGGATTGGCAAGGAATTTGGTACAGATATTCATGTTTCTATCAGGATCGATCATGGCAACTTTGATCATCATCATGTCAACATTTTGGATTTGTCCCATACTTTGGTTTATGACTAAATACATGCAAAACTAATGACATTACCATCAACTTCAGCTACCCTTTGTGTTCAGTGCTAATTAGCAAATGTTAGCATGCTATCACATTAAAATAAGATGGTGAACACTGTAAATTGACCCTGCTAAACATCAGCATGTTAGCATTGTCATTGTGAGCATGTTGCCATTTAGTTCAAAGCACCACTCTGCCTAGTATGGCTGTCAACTCTGTGTCTTGTTTATTGAATGGAGAGTTTATCACAATCTGTGAAATGTATGTATTCCAAATATATGATGAACAGTCCCTCCAGAAAAACGCAGAGTTTTTTTGTGATTGTTGCGGGCAAAAATCCTTGATTATGCGGCACGTTTTCTTAAAAAATGCGATGGAATATGCGGGATATTTATGCCATTTTATGCGATGAAAATGCGGGAACTTGCAAAAATTGCGGGAACTTGCAAAAACTGCGGTTTGATGAAAAAGAGAAAAAAAAGTGATTCCCCAACACCGTGTTCTCAGTAGGTGAAATTACGTCACTTCATAACGTTCCCATGGCAACAGGGGAAAATGGCTGCTCTTGTGTGAAGTAAACGCAACATTTTTCAACTTTCTGCTGAGATATATGTGACTTTTTTGCAACAAAAATGCGAGGATTATGAAATCATGCAAGCCCCGCATATTTTGCGCGGAAATCGGCAATTTATGCGGCGAAAGTGCGGCGTATTTTAAAAAATGCGGCCCCCGCATAAATATGCCGACTTTGGCTGATTATGCATTGAATTCTGCGATCGCATAATCGCGTTTTTCTGGAGGGACTGGATGAAGACATAGAGCCAAAGGTCTATAAGACAGATTTTGGAATATAAACCAGGAGACATTGAAAACGGTCAAAGAACTTGGGGAGAAGTGTGACACAATGTATTCGCCCAAAGAGAAATGTAGATGGTTTTACATGCTTCTTTTCAATTGTAATTTAGGGCTATGAATCCATTTTCATCTCTTTTTACACAATGAAGAGCCCTACAGCAGCCAACATTCATGGATACAAAGAAAAGCAACCTTTCTGATTATGGTGAATCAAGTGATAACTGACATTGAGCCAAATTTCATTAACTGTTCAGCTATCTTTTTTGATAATCTTGTTGATTCAAGCACAAAGCTGTGCAGACATGGCCTGGACTACCAAATATCACTAAGTCAATACAGCAAAGGTTTATTCTTAAGCAGGGGTAAATATAAGAACAGTGGCTTTTATTATTCCTCCCAATTAAATCAGCAGTAGTCACTGTTTGGGGGATGAGCGTGTTTAACTAGAACTTCATCTGCCCTTCTGAACTGTTCCTGAGCTAGAGTCGTTTTGATGAGGGCTAACCCACACAGTATCAACATGCAAATGACAGCTCACTGAACTGTCTCTCACCCCCAGACTCCACGAGGTCCTGATGGACCTGCAGCACCAGCAGTTGCAGCAGCTCACAAACTGGTTGGACTTAACAGAGGCACGGATTAAGAGGATGGGGGCCCAACCACTGGGTCCTGACCTGGAGGACATCAAGCACCAAGTTGAAGAGCACAAGGTTGGTCTTTCAATTGTGGCCTAGCAAATCAAGTTGAATGTGATATTATCAAGCTAAAATGTTTATTAACTGTTTGCCAAGCTTTATACCCCTTAGTTACAATTGCTGAGTCTGTCAAACTCAGTCTCAGTTTGTCGAATTCTATGTAATTTATTAAACAAATTGTGGCTAATTTCAGACGAAAGTAGACAAAATCAGGCTTTAATTTCTAGCCAGATTTTGTTGACTGACAGGACTGGCAGATTTTATCAGCTCTAACTAGCCAGCAATTTAATCTAACATTAGGGTATTCAGATGATTAAAGTCTCCTGACTTTTTATGTATCCAACCAGAGCTCTGCAAAAGGCTTTTGAATATGCACTTAATGGCTACATACTACTGCATATTATGCTAATCTGTCTGCTTATCAACTCCTTGAACGGATTATAGTAACTTTTAGCACCGCTAAAGCTCCCAGGCAAAAAGTCAGTTTTTTATTTTTTATTTGCAACAACAATTATTTTTTAGTTGAAAAACAACCAATGTATGGCATGGGTAATGATGGCTGTAGTTGCTGGAATGCAAACTTCCCCAAATCCAATAAAGAGTGAGATAGAGCTGCTAAACCTTAGCCTAAACTAGGTTTCTAAACATAGATGTGTGAGGGTCTCACTTGTCTTATGAGAAATGTGAAAAGCAATCTGAAGGTGAGAATTCACAACTACACTAGCGACAGGTAAGCTGATACTTAAGCTCCTGTTTATTGCTTGATCCCATCTATTCCATATGTTTTCATGCAGATGGAATGAGAGCCTGTTGACATGTAATTACTACCAGGCAGATGATGTGACAGTCAGTCTTGTATAAAGTACTTGAAAGCAATACTTGAGTAAAAGTACAAGTATCTTACCAGACAATGACTTTGGTAGAAGTTAGTCTCCTTTTAGAATATAACTTGAGTAAACATCTTAAAGTGCTCATATTATGCTAATTTTCAGGTTGATAATTGTATTTAGAGGTTATATCAGAATAGTTTAATTTAAAAAAAAAAAAAAAAAAAACATTTTTGTTGTACTGCACATACAGAGGCGAAGTCCCTCCCCTTCCGGTGGACCTCATGGGACCTTAATTCGGAAAAAATATGAACGGTAGTGAATGGGGACAGGCAAATTATGTTTTGATCCCGTTTGAATTGAGCCATGAATTACAAATATGATGTTTGTCAATTTAAAAGATATTTCAACCAAAGAAAGTCTCAGTTAGCCGTAGGTTTATCATATGACCACTTAGTTTTGTGTGAAACCGCTCAGCAAACTACATCTCTCTTCTCACACAATTTACGTCACCTAGCTTGATGCTCAACTTGTTCGCTAGCTAGCTAGCTTAGCTCTGTTCCACAACACATGTACCATTATCTTACCTGATGGGTTTTATCCAGTGAAGTGTTTTCAGCAGATAAGCAAAAGAGCAAGCAAGATCCTCTTCTCATTTGAGTAACGTTACATCCCCGGTACGATATCGCAGCTTCAGCGAGATGTCATCCATGCGACTTTGAAGTGTGTAGTCTTTAATTGCGTATTTTCACAGTCTTATACATCAACAGTTTAACAATAAAAAGCACAGAGCTTTGAAGCACGCCTTGGTTGACCGGAGCTGGATCGGAGCGGGAGTTTAATGGTGACAAATTGCTTCCTGTGTGAGAGGTAAGACTGAAACCAGGAGAGAGCTGTGCCAGTTTGTGATGAAGGCCCTATCACTTTTGGATGACACATGGTAAACCTACTCAGGTCACCAAGCACCCAGACAATTCATTTGCAGTCACACTTTTATACATATCATTCAGCAAAACACTGTTGGAAGAAAACACTACATTAGTTTAGTCAGTTCAGTTTATTCATTTAAGTCTTATTTTACAACAAACTATGTTACTTTACCATTATTTTGAACTCTCTCTCCTCTCCAGTCCCCTGGGTCTGAACCAGAGCTGAGGCAAAGTGCTGCTTCATATAGGGCCTACAGCAGTCACACTCAGGTGTGCTGATGGTGGGAGATACCATATATCTGGGTCATAGGGGAGGGTAGATTTTCTAGTTGAAAATGTGTATAAGTTTTTGTTTTCTAAAAGTTAGTTGAGTGGAAAATGATTTGTTCAAGAGTCTGTTATTTGTTTATGGTGGAGACTAGCAGTGAAATTATAAATATCTAAATGGTAACATAATTGAGAGATAATTGAAGCAATTAAGAGTGGTTTGGTCTAGTGGGAGGGGCTCAACATATATAAGCCTCTGGCCTATGGCTACAATCCCGACAGGTGCTGTGAAACTTTGCTAGTGAAAACCTTGTGTAAGAAGATGTTTTTTGTTGTTGTTTCTTATGTTTTTGCTGTGGATGTCCTGCATTTGTTTAACCACTTTTTTGTAAATAAAAGCACCTTCACGTTTTGCAGCTCAAGCCATCAGTTATCAACTTTTTTGGTTCAGATGTCCAACTCTTTCTTTAACACAGTCATACTAAGGTGATGGGATAGGTGGTTGGTGAGAATGGTGTGGGAGATTGTGTCAAAGGCTGCGGAGAGGTTGAGGAAAATGAGTATGCTGATGTGCCCAGAGGCAGCAGTGGTGAGTAGATCATTTGTGATTTTGATGAGGGCGGTCTCTGTACTATGATACGGTCTAAATCTTGACTGAAGGGGTTCATAGAGCTCATGGTTGGACATATGCTGATGGACTTGGGCGGCAACTGCTTTTTCCCGTATTTTACTAGGGAATGGAAGGTTGGGGATTGGCCGGTAGTTGTTTGCATCAGCTCCTACTCGAGGTCCTGGTAGATGATGGAGCTCAGGAAGCAGAAGGGCTCCACAGTGTTGACTGTGTTTTTGAGTACCTATTTTACCACTGCAGATACCAACATTGACAACTCAAAACCATTTTAGTCCAGTTTTAGTCGATGAAGTCATTACCTTTTAGTTAACCTTAAGTCATTACTTTTAGTTAGTAGTTTTCTCCCTACATTTTTTCAGCTATTTTTTTAATTTAGTCTTATTCCTGTGTCAACTATCCTATCAGATTTTATTTAACATTTCAGTTAAACTAGTCTTGTCAAAATCAATAGTTTTGTCATTTTAGTCAAACTGATTTGACATAAACACAAGATTGTATCTGATATACACTCACCTAAAGGATTATTAGGAACACCATACTAATACCGTGTTTGAAGTAGCCATCAGAGGATGGGTATATGGTGGGCATAAAGGGATGGACATGGTCAGAAACAATGCTCAGGAAGGCTGTGGCATTTAAACAATGCTCAATTGGTACTAAGGGGCCTAAAGTGTACCAAGAAAACATTCCCCACACCATTACACCACCACTACCAGCCTGCACAGTGGTAACAAGGCACGACGGATCCCTGTTCTCATTCTGTTTGCGCCAAATTCTGACTGTACCATCTGAATGTCTCAACAGAAATTGAGACTCATCACACCAGGCAACATTTTTCCAGTCTTCAACTGTCCAATTTTGGTGACCTCGTGCAAATTGTAGCCTCATTTTCCTATTTTTAGTGGAGATGAGTGGTACCCAGCAGGGTCTTCTGCTGGTGTAGCCCATCCGCCTCAATGTTGTTTGTGTTAAAGTTGATCTTCTATCAGCTGGAATCAGTCTGCCCAGTCTCCTCAGACCTCTAGCATCAACAAGGCATTTTTGCCCAAAGGACTGCCGCATACTGGATGTTTTTCCTTTTTCAGACCATTCTTCAAGAGATTGTCTAGACCTGGACGACACCCCTAAATGCATTGAAGCAGCTGCCATGTGATTGGTTGATTAAATAATTGCATTAACAAGAAATCTTACAGGCGTTCCTAATAATCCTTTAGGTGAGTGTATCTCATCGTTATCTGATGACAACACAGGTGCCTACAGACACTTCACCTGTTCAACTGACTTTAGCAGTTTAGATAACAGACACCTTGCTGTCCTACTGTAATACAGACGTGTGAAATAATCACAGGCACTCGACTGGCCTGCTGTTATACAGACGTGAACTGGAAAATGGGCTCCAATTGGCTAAATTACCACCAATCATCAAGAGTGAGGACAGACCAAACACGACGTGCTGACATTCACTTGGAAATCACAGGTTTGCCAAAGAAATAAACCGAGCAGACTCACTATTTATTTTGTGTCCTACTTTTTTCAGTTGTGTTTGCAACCATTTCCCCTGCTGCACACTAGAATCTAATTTCGACTGGGATTGCAACCATTGGAGAACACATTTTGAGAAAATGGACGCTTTCAGAGAAGCTTTGAAAATGGAATCCTGTTGCCAACAGTGAGGGGAATAAGCAATTTGGTAGTTTTTAGTGAAGGCTCTTGTTTCAGTACTGTGTGTGTGTGTATACATTTTTATTTTTTTGAGAAATGGAAGCTTGTAGAAGCTGTAGAGTTTCTCACTGACAAACCTCTACTAAAATGTGTTTGTGGTTTGCTTTTATAGCTATAGACAAAAGTTTGTACTTCTCTTCTTTAAATTCAGGGTTTACAATAACATTTATTTATTTAGTGTCAAGGGGCATTTTAATAATCCTAATTCTAAAGATCCTAATTCAAATTTGTCCATGTGTTGCTTGTCGTACGCAATCCAGCATTTTCTAAAATCTTCTAGACTAAACGACAAACATCAATCTATTTAAAGAAAAAACTATTCCACTGATTAAACTATGAGAAAAGAATACATTTTATAAAGAAATTGTACATGTGCACTGCTGAAATGCACAGTTAAAACATCTCAATTAAAATACTGAAAGAAGTTGAAGGTCGCAGTAAAAAAAAAATGTAAATGACAATTTAAATTGAAGGGCTGGATGAAGTTCAAGTGTCAAGTTAAGTGTGAACGGTGAACAAAGTCGAATCATCAGTTTAATTAAATAAGTGCCGAAAGAAGATTAAGTTGAAGCACTAAAAGGATTTGAAATGTCCAGTGCAAGTGATAAATTCATCTGGAAGACTCAGTTGACCATCTAATTTAAATTAGTGTGTTTATCTTTTGAAGAGCTGGAGCTTTAAGCGTGAGAATTAATTTATATATAATAAAGGGATTAAAGAGGAGATGTAAAGGTCTAAAGATAGGCGGAATTTTCAAACTTTGAAACACTCTTTAAATGTCAATGTTTTAGCCCATTTTAAAAGTATAAAATATGTAAAAAAATCTCTATAGTCTCAGATGTCCAAAATGAGTTGAACATTTTAAAGTTAGAATTATGATAGCCTAAATATCTGCCACAAAAAGAAACGTTCAATCCATAGTGGTAACTGTTCTGTTTACCACCCGTGTTTAGGGAATTTAGTTGAAACATTGCTTTGCTTCTGAAGTCCTGTGGTCTTGCTGGCAGCCACATTTTGTCATTAAGTCACCATCATTAAAACTGTGGGTGTGTTCCTGTGTTGCAGCTCCTCCAGGAGGACCTGGAGCTGGAGCAGGTGAGGGTGAACTCTCTGACCCACATGGTGGTAGTGGTGGACGAGACCAGCGGAGACAGCGCCACTGCTGTTTTGGAGAGCAAACTTCAGGTAAGGACACACATCGTCACCAACACTAAAATCTGTATTAAAGATGCACACACTTTGCCGATCACACAGAGCGTTGGGAAAATTTCGTAGGAAGACAAATACCTTGTGGGCTAATTTTCATCTTTTAAAAAAATATATATCTCAATCTCCCTCTCAGTGGGCTCAGCATACTCTTGTTGTTTCTTGGGGAAATATATTGAATGGGAGATAGTTTTGTCTTTGGTTTTGCGCAGTAATTAGATTTTGCCACCAAGATGTGCTTGTTCTGTATGTGTGTATTGCAGCTTTCTGCTAATTTTGTTTACTCTATAAGTTATCATCACACAGACTCTAGCCAGGAGCCAGACTTTGCTGCGTGTTTGTGCAGCTAATTCTCCACACTTGTCTTAGTGTCTGATGTGTGGGCCTTAGTTCCCCTTGTTAACTCCCAATCACTGCAAACAATGAAGCTGGAATATATTAAAACTACAACTGCTGATTTCCACTGCTTTCTAATACACTAGCCTTAATTGCAGCATGCTGCTCCATGTTGAAGCACCGTCACACTATTACTGTCTTTGTCCAGGATTTAGGTGTCGAAAGGTGTCTCACTCTGAAATTGATTGGCCGAGCTGTTGATACAAAAATGTGGGATAAACAAGAAGAGCAGCTTCTGTACCACTAAATCACTTCCCAACAAGCTGTAGTGCTGCTATGCTGACCTCTGACATGCTGTAGTAGAGAAAAGATCCTTTTATGCTCTTGGCTCAAATAATTGTTGCATTAAGAGTTTAGCTTTGTGAGTTTAAAGTAGAGTTGGTTGTGAAAGTTGCAGTAAGGTTTTTCCTTCTTCAAGATCTTCAGCATCCTAATTGTTTAGATTCTGATATTTTTTAAGATATTAAAATGTCCAGATTGGGATTCCAATTTGTTAAACCATTAGTGTTTTATTGCCTCTGCAAGCTATTTTACATGTAGGGCAAAATTTAACCGAAGTTCCAGAATTTACACTAATATCTATCTAATAAATCGAGACGTATCTATATGTATGTATGTGTGTCCGTCTTTAGGGGGAACCTGCACGTCACATGCAGACGCCACACACAGCAGCTTCCAACGTTACATCCAATGATACATGATTGCTGGATATACAAAACTAACGTTTCTTCACTTTCCTGGAGGACGAACGGATAGCTGAAATCAACATTGCGACTGTGGTGTGGAATAAGGTTGGGGGGGGGGGGGGGGGGAGACGCTACGTAACACTGGCTTTTCAGTGTCTATTATTTTGCTAAGAGTAAACTCAATAAAAAGTAATTTGCCAACACTAAATAGGCTAACAAAAGCCAGACACTAAATCGTATTAAGTTGCTGGGAGCTGTAGCTTACATTTACCACTTCTAAACAGAGGCAGAACATAACGTAACCTCGGAGATTATTCCTTCACAGTGCTGTGCAATGCGAGAAAATATCAGAGCTGAACCGGGCAGACACAGTCGTTATCCTCATACTCACCCTGGGTCGGGTTAGCATTACTGTTGCCATAATACCCCCGCAAATCAAATCCCCTACTTCACCGTTAACCGTCAAGCCACTAAACTTGTATGGAAATCGTCACCTCTGTTGAAGTGTTATATTCGTTAACGATCATATGACACGCGACAACACCGTCTCTCTCTCTCTCTCTCTCTCTCTCTCTCTCTCTCTCTCTCTCTCTCTCTCTCTCTCTCTCTCTCTCTCTCTCTCTCTCTCTCTCTCTCTCTCTCTCTCTCTCTCTCTCTCTCTCTCTCTCTCTCTCTCTCTGTGTTTGTGTGTGCACGCACACAAACTCTCTGTGTTTGTGTGTGCACGCACACAAACAGTCCGGTTCTGGTGGTTGATTAACGCAGAAAGGTGCTGATTAGCTCTCAAAAACGGGCCAGGTGGGTAGCAGACTGCCATGAGTCCATGAGGCTGATGTCTGATTACTCCACATTTTCTTTGTGATATTCGTGATTACATTCTGAATCTGCAACGTTCTCTGTCAGGTAAATGTAGTAGTGCAATGTTTTCCTCTGATGTAGACGTAGCCTACAACGTAAGTCAGTAGTAGGGTATGCAGTAATAGTATAATAATAGTAGTCTGTAAGTAATTTTGGGTACAATTTGGTTTTGAAGAATTCTACAAGCAGCAATACCACAGGCCAGTAGTCAGCCATTCCAAACAGGCACATTTTCAACAGGCACTGTACTAGTAATATCAAAGACAAGACAAGGCTGTTGCGAGTATCTTGTATTTAATGTATTACAATGCAGAATACACGTTGGTTGTGCTGCATGCAAAGTATAATTACACAACAACATCAATAACATCATTATAAACCTAATGCAACTTCGTGCTTGACTTTCTTTTTTTTTCCTGCATTGCGGTTCATTACTAAATACAAGAGAGATAAATAGATGAGAGAGAACAGTGTGTGTCCGAATCTACAAATGCAAAAAGAAAGTGCCTTCCCTGCTTTTCCTTGCTGTTCAACTGTCACTTGATTAATTACAGGCCATTCATTTTAAGATTAACCTGCTGAGCCTCTCTCCAAGTCTGTCTTTACCCACTCGCTTGTCTTTCACTTTTCTGCATCTCATTTTTCTTTTAATTTCCTCTCCTCCCTCACTGTCCTCTCTTCTCTCTGTCACTGATGACTTTGTTCTGTGGACACAGTGGGGTTTGTCTATGCCAGTTAAATGGAACAGAAAAGTGTCTCTCCCATTTTAGCTGCCACAAACAGACTTTTACAGCTGACAGCCTGTGTGTGTGTGTGTGTGTGTGTGTGTGTGTGTGTGTGTGTGTGTGTGTGTGTGTGTGTGTGTGTGTGTGTTCGTTCAACATGCTTTAATGCATTGACTGTCTTCAGAGCTGTAGGTCGCCAGGTGGATTAGATCAGGGTAGGACTAGGGCCGATTTCAATGTGAATTGCGCACGACCTGGGTCACTACCAGCCGGGGCGGGACGAATTATGTGATTGGTTGGACCATAGACAGTAGGACACAACCTGGGAGCAATGCATAACGTTACCTTGAGTGCTAGAAATTGTACAGTAGGGAGAGAGAAATTAAGCTTATTGGATGTTTCTTTTGCGTTCTAAAGCACAAATAAATAACCATTAGACACTAATCAGATGATTGTGTGCAGATTGATTTGTCCTCTGCTTATTTTATTGCAGCAGCAGGACAAGGAGGTTACTCTAGTATTGATTTTTTACTATTTTAAGACGAGGAGAGAACATCCTGTTGGATTTCATTAAAAGTAAAGTTTGGCTTTGCTGTTGGCTTCCCAAGTCATTTTTTTTAAAAAGAAAGAGAGAAACGAGAGATTTGCACTACACAGCAGCTGCACTGAACTGCAGTCTGCAGACGGGTGTCTGGCAGTGCCGAGAGAATTAAACTTAACTTTTCATACCTTTACATTCTAACGCTGGGTTTTACAGGCAGTTTTTGCCTGTCTACTTCGCTAACGCGTTCCAAAACTTGACTCCGGAATCAACTTTTGAGACCGGGCAGACTGACATCAGGGCACTCACTGACTGTTGGACAAAAACGTCTGGAAAAGTGACAAAAATGACGGGAAAATCTTCAAAAATGCCAGGAAAAGTGACAAAAACATCAGGATAATTAAACTTAAATTTGTTTTACATTTTGACCCAGATAAAAAAAAAAAGTTGGGGTCGACGGGGAAGACAACACAAGCGTTAAGAAATGGTGTCTATTATACAGATGGAAAGACCTTGGAAAGACTCTCCTTGCATGACCACCCACTCACTGACGTCACTCACTCAACGCTAGTCTCTTCTTCTTTATGGTGTGCAGGTCTGCCTTATGAAGTGTCTGAAAAAGGTGCTCCCTCTGGGTATATTATTCCTTGCAATGAATTAGAATGTGCTCAACAGTTTCTGGCAGGTTACAGTATGTGCATTTTCCAGTTGAATGTTTGCCAATTTCATGAAATAATACTTAATACTTAAGACCTGCATGACCAATTAAATTCTGAGACGAGTAATGCTATTTTCTAATCTACATTTAAAGCCCACCTTCCTCCCATCACCAACATGTTTTTGTATATTGTAAAGATGCCTTTCTCCACTATTCTGGGGTTCTTCATTAGGGTTCTGTTTCTACACTGCGTGGCCTCCTCTGAAATATTATCTGAACTATGAACTTTCCTAAATGTTTGAGCTAGAAGCTCAGCCTTCTCAAAATTGTTGACAGCCATTTTGCCCCCTCTGTTCAACACTGGAATGTCATAATTCTCTCAGATCCCCCTCATTCTTCTAATCATTTCCCAGACATCTGACAACTGTACTTCTATTCCAATACTATTGCAATAGCGCCTCCAAAATGTATGTTTTTGAGTTCTGATTCTTCTCCTTACTATAGCCAGGGCCATTTTATATTGAGCTTCCAAAGAATGAAGTTTTTTGAGTTGCCTAAATGCTTTATTTCTGCTACATTCACTATTCCACCAGGGTACGTTCTTGGTACGTCTAGCTCCTGCACTTTTTGGAATATGTCCTTTAGCTAATTAAACTACTACTTTAACTATATCATCATTACATTTGTTTACATCCACGTGATTCTCCTCTTAAAGTGTTTTAAAACGGTTTGCACTTATGTCTTGGAAAGCTTCCCAATTAGCATTTCCTAATTTCCATCTAGGAATTTTCTTTCCCTCTTCAAAATGAATCTTGGTACAGGATAATGATCGCTACCCACTGTATTATGTCTTACCACATTCCATATACATATACCTGCTATTGCACTGGATACAAAAGTTAGATCAAGTGCTGTTTCTGTATTTTGCATGCTATTATAGCGTGTTCCTTCCCCAATATTAATACAGACTAAATTGTGATCATCTATAAATTCTTCAATGACTGTACCATTTGCATCCATGCTATTACTTCCCTATAGTGAGTTATGTGAATCAAAGTCCCCACACCATATTACCCTATCTTGCAAAGATCCCCCAACATCCTCTAAAATATCTTGACTTAATTTTCCACATGGATTATAACAATTGATTATATCTATAGGGCCTTTTTCCGTCCATATCTTGATCCCAATTGCATCATAACCTGTGCTTACATACATAACTTTGTAACTCATTCCAATCTGTATGAATGTTGCAACTCCTCTACCAGTTTTGCTATCTTTCCTTACTGCAGTATATCCCTTTATAATAAAATCCAACTGGGGTTTAAGCCATGTTTCTTGTATACAAAGTACATTATGTTTCTCTTCCAAATTATCAATATACATTTTGAATTCTTGACCATTCGCTATTACGCGTCTTGCATTCCACTGAAGTACAATTAACACCATTAAGAAGATCCAGCCCAGGCCTGAGACACTTGGATATCATCATTAAGAATATCTTAAACAGTTTCCCAGTGCAGCCCTGTCACATCAAGGTACATATCAGCTGATTTGACAATGATTTGTCTGTGCTGAGCAGTTGATTATCTCTGCCATAAATAGAATAAAATTGTTTTTGCTCACAATCAGTTTCCTCTTTCAACTTATCGCTACTATTACACTTTCCTGCATCTTTGTTCTTATTTTCGATTTGCCTTATTCCTTGGGTAACCCTGACCTGCTGCACCTCTTTTGCTTTTTTTGCTAACCTCGCATCCACGGTACGCTGAACTATGTTCCCCTCCACATTTGCATCACTTCAGCCTTGCCCCCTCTTCACATACTCTGCCGTATTCATGTTCTCCACCACATCTACCACATATCTGCTCTCCCTTGCACACTGCTGCCACATGTCCAAATCTCTGACACTTAAAGCATCTTAGGGGTGGGGGGGGGGACATACGGCCTCACATCATAGCACATATATCCAATTCTCCAAATCTCCCCTATGATAGAGGAGGCTTGAAACTCCCAAACCTCTAATGGTATTATTGGGCGGCCCAACTTACTACTGCCTCTTGTTGGTTCTCACAAGAAACGCCACGTTCCTGGATGTGTTTGGAAAGAAATATGACATCCCCTCTACCACGCAATTCATATTTATAATCCGCTAAATTAAAAGAATTAAAAACATTAACACATAATCCCTTTGTTAAAAACTTGATTATGGTATGAGGTTCATAAACATACTGGTGAGATACCTGTGTTATCTCAATTTACACCAATCTGGGGTAACAGCGCTTTTATACCTAGCAAACAAGATTTGGGCTTCAAAATTTCATTTGAAGATTTGAGACAAACATTTAAATGCCTGCAGATAAGAAGCTATATATCTTAAGTTACAGAAATCTTTATCTCTTGACGTCAAGTTTTTATGCAATATTCATGAATGGATCAAAGATTTCCTCAGAGAGTAAAAGATTGGCAATGTGTGAGGATTTAAACTCTGCAATCTCAACTGAGGACTGGCAGAATATTTGCTTAAAATCTCAAACACAAACAATAAATACCCATTTTAAATTACTTCAGTATAAGTGGATAATGAGAACATATGTAACACCAACTCAGCTAAATAAATTCAGCCCCGATGATCCCGACACATGCTACAAATGTGGTAGAAAGGCCACATTATATCACTGCCTATGGGACTACCCACAAATCCAGGCTTTTGGGAGAGAAGTGATGAATACGATTTTACATGTCACAAGTATAAAGCTATTAATAGATGCCAAACTGTGTATCTTTGGCATTTTTCCCGTAAATCATAATCCCAACAAGGCAATGATTACTTTCTGCATCTTACAAGCTAAATATACCATAGCCAAATCTTGGAAATCCACTATCAAACCAAATGTTAATGTCTGGCTTGCAGGACTGTCAGACTGCCTTGCACTGGAAAAACTCACTTTTACATTAAAGGGTAAATAGCATGTCTTTGACAGTATGTGGAGATCTTTTATGGTGTTCTTAGATGAGAGGAAAGCATTGGAGGCATGCTCTCCATGTATGTCAACCATCAACAAATGAGTATTGCTATGTATTTAGTATACGTCTGTTTGTCTTTGCTTGGTTTTATTTGAAGTGCTTTTCTCGGGATAACTCAATTTTTGGACCACCAGTGACTCTTAAGGATGACTCATGTTGACTTACTGCGCCAAATATCGCATGTTACAGCCCTGTCATGTTGATGTTTATTTTATTGAAGATGAGCCTTACTGTGACAGTTCTGATTTGCACCTGTATTATTTGTTGTAGTGTAATTATTTTCTCTGAAAATTAATAAACACACTTATTGAATGTGTTTTTAGGTTTTTACCAGTTTGTTACCATTTGAACAATGTGCTGCAGATATGTAGTGTTTTGCAGGTGGTGGAGTATGAATGAGAAAAGCGTTCATGGATTTTGGAAAATGTAGACAGTGAATGCATTTGGTGTGAAAGCAATGAAAAATAATTAACAGTTTACTCCTATTGTGTGTGTGTGTGTGTGTGTGTGTGTGTGTGTGTGTGTGTGTAGGTGCTAGGTGACCGCTGGGCTGCCATTTGCAGATGGACAGAAGAACGCTGGATTCTACTTCAGGAGATTTTACTGAAATGGCAGCACTTCACTAATGAACAGGTGTGTGTGTGTGTGTTGGTGTTTGAGGAACTGAGGCAGTATTACATCCGTATTTCCTGCATGTATAATGAGATTAGATCATCCAGATCGTGTCTGCTCCTCCATTCAGCAAGCTTTAAGAAAAATTTAAAGCTGAAACATACTTCATATTCATGAAAGGATAATAACAAAAAGAGGGAATTATGTTCTAAAATGTCTAACTTTGGAAGACACCACTTGATTTGTCTAAGTCAGACTATTACCTTCCAAAAAAAATGTTTATACATTTTTGCACTACAAGTGTAAGAAATATAGTGTATATATTGTGGTTAAAGGACTCTACCTCCTGAGCCACACCCGCCCAGGGTAACCACTATACCTGCTAAACATCAACAGCATGTTAGTATGCTGATCTTTGCCTTCATTTACACCTACTGTCAACAAGAGTTTACGTTATCTAGAATTTGTATAAATTGTGAGAAGATCTTAATATGCTAATTAGTTAGGCGGGGCTGGCAGATTTGTCAACAAACATGGCGTATCAAGCAATTCCATGGCCAAGCATCATTTATTTTTTGCAAGGGCAGACTTATAGCTACTGCTTCTACTTGAAGCTTTTGCCGTACTTGCTTAAACTTGCAGGAACAGGCAGAGTTAGTTGACCTTTCAACCGGCCGGATGGATAGTTTTCTCAAGAATGTTGTCATGCTGTATGGATTGCACTTACACCTGCTTAGATGCAATCAATGTGACCAAGATGTATGGTGTGGCTGACCCAGTCACATAGCGATCACAATACATTAACATGCATTTTTCCTTATCCAGATAAGATATCCAGATATAATGTATGTCAATGCCAGGTGAAAATGGCATGACGAACAAGGCATTAAGTATTGATAATGTGGTACCAGTTGGCTCATCAACTAGCATCAAACACAAAAGCTGAGGCTCGTTGGCATGTCATTGTATTTGCGAGTATTTGGTCACAAACCAACATATTGGACAAATTAAAATATGACCTGATGATGGCACTGGGGGTAGAGTCAGGGTAGAGTTTACAAAGACCATAATGACTCTAACATAATCAGAGTTTCTCTTTCCTTTATTAGTGTCTTTGCAGTTAATATTTTTAGCCACAGCCAACTTTGTGAAGGAAATTAAGTGTCTCATGATATCCAATTTCTTCATGTTCTGTTATTAATTGAGGAAGCTAAAATCACAACATCGGCTTATACATGATTCAGTCCTAATTAAAAGCACAAAACTGGATTTGCTTTGCCGCCCTTCGGGTCATAGTCAACCTTAGTTTACTGTTTTATTTATTTAAAAAAAGACAATTTAATGATCTAACATTGGCGCCATTTAAAGACAAAAATATATTTTTGTATAATACAGTATATCTTTATTACAACAAAGTAGTGACATTTTAAGAAATTGTATTCCTGATATTTTTGTTCAACAACACTATTATACAATTATATTTCAGTTTTTGTTTGCTGAACTTGCTGTTTTAAAGTGTCTGTGCATACTGTATAATTTTACATTACAAATGTGTGACTAAGGGGCCTCAGCAAACCATTTGTGTCCACTGTGTTTTATACATTGAATTCAATTCCCCCCCCCCCGATCTCTGGCTAAATACTTTTTCTGATAACACTATAACTGATAACAGAAATATCACCTTGTGATTCTGGGCAGAGTGAGAGATGCTGTCGAAGAAAAAAGGTCTGAGGAGGATGCTGCAGTCGAGCTGTTTGTACCCACAGGAGGAAATGGCCTCAAGTGCACCACCTCCCACATGATAACATGTCTTTCTCCTCCTGCTCCCTCTCTTCCTGTCTCCTCGTTCCCCTTCTCTTCCCTTCTGCCTTTCATCCATTCATCTTTCCTTCTTGTTTCTGTATTCTACCAATCTCTTCTCTTTGGATTTCTCTCTTCTGTTTCTTTTCTCTTCTTTCCTCTTGTTTCACTCCCTTATCTTTTCTCCTCTTTTATATTATTTTCTCTCCTCCCTCTCCTCTTTTCTGTCATATACTTCCCTTTTCTTTACTTTTCTTTTCTTGTTTTCTTTTATGTTCCTCTCTTATTATTCCCTCTCCTCATTACCTCTCCTCTCCTTTATCCTCTTCTCCTTTTTTTCTTCTTTCCCTCTCATTTTTTCTTCTCCTTTCCACTCATCTACTCTATTCATCTCCTCACTTCTTCACCTTCTTGTTTCCTCTCCTCATTAATTCTCCTCCCCGCTCCTCTATCCTCCTCTCTCCTCCTCTTTCCTCTCCTCTTTCCTTCCTCTGTGCTTCTTTATCCTCCTCTCCTCACAGTGTTTATTTGACTCTTGGCTGACTCAGAAGGAGGAGCTGGTTCGCTCCATCAAGACCTCCAACCTGAAGGACCAGGCAGAGATGGTGGCCTGCCTCCACCGTCTTGCTGTGAGTCTCCCTGTAACAAGGAGGAGGAATATACGTGAAATAACTTTCGTCCAAGTCCTGTAAAAAAAACAGGAACTCCTAAATCCCCATCCTATGTTGTTTGTGTGTATGTATGTATCTTCCACCAGACGGTGAAGGCAGACCTGGAGTTGAAGCGTCCAACCATGGACAAGTTATGCTCCATGAGTCAGGACCTGCTGTCCAGCGTCAAGAACAAAGAGGTGGCCAGCAAACTGGAGGCCAGACTGGACAGCTTCGCCCAGCGCTGGGACCGACTGGTCCAGAGTCTGGAGATGAGCAGCTCCCTGGTACACAACACATACTCAGTTGGGTTTTACAACCTTTATATACATGGTTGCTGTATTATAATTGGTGTAGAGTTACATTATTATATGCACTTGGACAGACTGGTCGGGATATGCTAAGTTGGTGCTGTGGCTGGAGGTTGGGGGAGATGGTTAGCCTCTACCACATGTGGAGCAATGCAACTCCCAGTTGTCCTACAAAGTTGTATTTTGTGTCTTCCTAGCTGGTTTGCTAACTGTTGTAAAACAATCAGAACAGGATAGTTTTGTGGTTCGAATCCTATCATCTACTGGCTTGACCCGTGTGAGTAGATTCTGAAAGCAGTGGTGAGCGCTCGGAGAACAAAGCAACACGAAGCAGGGTTCAGTTCACAATGTTCTGAGCGTTTAATGAGACACGCAAGGATATACATTCTCTAACAATCGCTCCATTCATTTAGTTGAGGTGTAGTAAGATAAGAGAGTCAGGATGGGAGGGAGTATTGTCCCATGGTCTCTTCACACACTTAATTAACTTGCCCAACACTGGCCGTCAACATGAGGTTGCCAGGGAACCAGAGGACACTGTGTCCAGCCAAGAAATAGTTCCAGCAAAGTTCCCACAAAACAGCTTGTCGTTTTTGTATAGATTAAACACATGTGATATACAACATGTTAGATAGTGAACTTTAGAGGTGCTGGTAAGCAGATTTTTAAACTTAATAAACAGAGTCTTTATGCTAAACTAATCTGATAGACCCCCTGCTCAATCTATATAGATATCATCAAACTCTTGACAAAAAAGTGTATATTCCCCAAATTGTTAAACTATTCATTTTTAAAATAAGCAAATGTCTTTAAATTAGGGCTGTCAAATGATTAAAATTTTTAATCAAATTAATCAGAATTTTCAGTGGATTAATCATGATTAATCACTATTTGCAATTTCACCTGAATCCTAACCATTTTTTTCTGAAATGCATACCAAAAGATACTAGTGCTGTCAAGCAATTAAAATATTTAATCGCATTAATGTCATAGTTAACTCGCTATTAATCGCAATTAATCGCACATTTTTATCTATTCTAATGTCCCTTGATTTCTTTTTGTCCCATTATATTTTCTCATTTTAATTCTCTTATCAGCATGGAAAAGTAGATTGGCTGCTTTGTGACTGTTTTTTTATTGAAAACAACATTGTCATATACGTTCAATTTCACACTAACATTCACACTTGGATCTAATAATCTGTCACATAATGTAATGCTGTTACCTCGATGTTCCATTGCAAGTAGTACTGCAGATAGTCCTGCAGATAGTACTACAGGTAGTACTGCCTCATTTGTTTCTCTCACTGACTGTAGAGTCACTACTCGCTCGCTCTGAAGATAATCGCCGTCACGAGCCTACAAGCTATGCGGCTAGCAAGCTAAAACCGGCCGAGGCTTGTGTCTGTTTTGTTTGCGGTCTGCGAAATTACAAGACCCGCCCTTCAATCACTACTATTGGCCAGGCGTCGAAGGTAACGTAACTCCATTTGTTCAGGTCCTATCCCCTGACCAATCCACTATCCTCACCACTCGCGGTGAAATGCCTAAACCAAACCAATCAGCTGCTTCGTAGGGCGGGACATGGCGTGGCCATAGACAGTTAAAGAAGTGGACTAACAGATCCCGTTGCTCTCTCTATGCGTTACTCGTGCGTTAAAAAAATCATCGGCATTAAAATGGGTTTGCGTTAACGCCGTTAATAACGCGTTAAACTGACAGCCCTACTTTAAATGAGAATGAACCTTCCATTGCCACAATTCCCCCGTAAGAAAAAGATTAGCCAGGTTACGAAAGTGTGAATTGGACATGTAAGTTAACTTCATGGGTAAAGGTAAAGTTTAGCCATAACAACTTTGCTTTAGCCTTTAGCCTATGGTCTGGTTAGGTCAGTCTGGCAGCTTTGGTCCTGAGGGCTGAAAGTCTGGACTACCAGCTAGCTGATTGCACTTTATTTCATTCACTCATTGTTCCAAGGCTTAATCAGTTTCTGATTAGGTAGTGTAATGAAAACCAGCAGGAAGTTGCAATTTAAACCAAGATTTAAAGAAGAAAAGGCTGATTAAAGAATAGCAGCTTGAACAAAGGAAAACCGTTAGGATTAAAGGCAGTATAAGTGTTACCAAAGTAGACAAAGGCAATCAAAAACTGAACCACATGCCTTCTTTATGTCCCTGTTTCCACCTGGTAGTAAAATCCGATCTAAGTGATTGGATCACAAGTGGACAACTCTAAGTATAGGTGAATTTTTAGTTTCATAAAATGCCCCCGAATTCACCAATAATCTAGGATATTACTACAAACATTCCTGCTCTTATGTCGTCTCCTTTTGTTATTTAACTGAAAGCAGTGGCTATGAAACAGTTGAATTTCTCATACATTCTTCACAATAAAAGGCCCCCATTATTTTGTTTCATCGGCAGTAACGTAATAGGACTCCTATAAGCGAACATAAAAGTAAAATAAAGCAGATATAATATAGAAACTAAACTTAAAACCACAGAGATTCAGTTAGAAGCTACAAACGTGCTAAGAGCTTAACACACTGAGACTTTTAATTAGACTTTTTTATACTGTGGGCAGTGCTTTTTCAAGTAATCGCGCGTTTCAAATGTATGATTTATGTGATAGTTACAACTCACATTTATGAACACACGGACGCGCACACACACACTCACACATCCAGCCTGTATGCACACGGAAATGATGTACGTGTTTATTTGCATATAAAGCGGGGAAGTGAGATCCAATCACAAGTGGTTACTCGAGACGCATTTGAAGACACATTTTACTGCCAAGTAGGAACACACGTACCGAGAGCTGTCCACTTGTGATCCGATCACTCAGATTCGGGAACAGGGCCTATAAGACCTCCTTCTATTCTTAAATAAGAGTCAATGTGCTCTGTTCTAATTTATCAAACTGGTCTGTTTTGTTTTGGTTTATAGCCCTACAGATGACTCGCTCTGGTTTTCTGTCAAAATGAAATCCTTGTAGCATCCATACGCACATTAGGTTACATTTGTCCAGCTAGAAGAACACTGCTGTGAGAGTCCTGGTAGCTGCAAGTGTTTGGCCTGAGGGACGGAGAGAAATACATGTACTGGCTTGGTGAGAGAGGTCATTGAACACCTAGAGAGGTTTGTGTTACACGCCAGTGGAGATGAAATTAGGACTGACAATTATGTGTGTAATCCTTTCATGATTGCACTACCCTAAGCAAACGCAGTGATGACGGAGTGTGCTTTCAATCAGCACTGCCATACAATTATCATTCTTCATCACTTTGTTTGATTGCTCAATTTTCACTTCTCCTTGCTGTTCTCCTTCTCCAACTAAACAAAGTCCTCTTAGTCTTTATTATTGTTGTTATATCTGTGTTTTTAAAACTGACATGCTCACTGACAAGTAATAAGATAAAGACAAAAAACTGCACTGTAATGTTACTTTTAGTCTTTGGAGAGCTTCACACTGAGAATTGAGTAAATGCTTGGAATTATTTATATTATAGCTTTGCAAAGGAACCTTTATGCCCTCAAGTACTCCTTCTCAGGCAGCCCTTTCTGTACTCAAAATTTCAAAGGAATAGTGAGACATTTTGTAGTACCCTTTCTTAAATAATGAGCATATTTCTAAAACTGTCAATCCTTTTCCTTTCACGCTGCCAGAGAGGTTCATTTCAGGGCAGAGAAATATTGCATTTGATTTTTAACTTGATATCCATTTAGACATAAACATAAAAATGTAGTTAAAATGTCACTATTCGTATGTGGCAACCCCTCTAGGAAACACAGCAGTGGAGAATCAAATGTGGAGTAAGCCACAGCTATAAATAGTCCCCCCAAAAGAGACACTATTTCCTCCTGTCTGAGTCACTAAAAACTACAGTGAACAGTTTTAGGAAATTACTGAACCTTTGTTTTAATTAAACTAAACTACATATTTCTATTTATAATACACTATTCAAAATATATGTAAACTCATGTATGAGCTGAAATATTGGAACACAGAAAACACGTGATAACAACATAAACAATTTACCAAAGTTGCTACACCATCCGTCTTTCACTCCCTCTCTCAATCTCTTTGTCTCTCCCTCTTTCTCAATTACATGTCAATTATAATCAGTCAGATAAGTAGCAGATTGACCTCTGCAGGCACACACACTTCTGCTGCGAGCACACACGTTCCCATGGAAGCAAGGCTATCGCATCTTGTACTCGCTACTTAACTGTCATTAGGCGCCTCTTTGCTGAAGCAAACCTACACACACACACACACACACACACACACACACACACACACACTTCTCTAATTTCTCTCTTATCCTTTTGTGCAGTTACACAGAAATCCCAAATCGCTACTCAACCATTTCATAGCTGTCTGAGTACACACTCACAGACACACACACTCATATTCACATATGTAGCTCAATGACACTGTTGCACTGTGTGTGTGTGTGGGACTGAGAGTGAGTCAGACATAGCGCCTGCTGTTGCTTACAATTTGTCTAAATGTATTGTTTGGTGTGTGCGCACATTTAGCTCTCATCGGCTGTCAGCGTGGCCCAGCAGTCTGAGCTAACCCACTCTGTCACAGCGACCGTTACCAAGGTGACAACAAGGGAGAAGGTGTCAGCTGTGCGCCAGACCCGAGAGTCACCACCACCACAGAAGAAGAGACAAGTTGTGGTGGATTCTGAACTCAGAAAAAGGTAGGTGTGTGTTGCCTCACTCACTGAGGAAGTCTACTTTGAATCATTCCTAATATTATAACATCCAAAATTTCTTTTCTAACGTATGTGAAATGTTCAGTTACATGCACCCCTTTCTACTGTCTTATCTCAGCAGGTAGGTGAAAAATTAGGCTACTGCAGATACTGATAATAAGTATTTGTGATGGTAATAATAGAGAATAGGTATTAAAGCAAGTGACCTTAGAGGAGGATCTGTTATGCAGTGGTGGAAAGTCAGTACAGTACTTTTTTACACCTTCAAGGAACTGTATTGCATTGCACTGTATTTCAATTTAACTTTAATCCTTCAACTACACTACATTTATAACCCTGATGATGTCATGGTGCTGTCATCAGGGTTGTCTCAGCTTCTGCTTGAATACTGCAAATTTATAACAGAAATCCAAATTCAGGGAATGTTTGAAAGAGAGGCCGTTTGAAAGCTGTGGGTGTTTATTAGGCAGGGAGTTTCAAACAAAAATAATATATTGAGTTGGGTTATGGGAAATGTAGGATCCAGTGTTTTGTGGGCTTGAGTCTTAGGGACTAAGGCTGCTTTCACGCTGACTTTATGTAAGAGTAACTTAAGCAAAAAGAATGCTTTTTCCACCACTGCTGTTATGTTAGTTTTTAGTGATTACATAGATGACTTTAAAGCTTGTACTTAAGGCTAAATTAAAATTCCCATGTTTGAATACAATTTCCTTTTCATTAGTTTTCATTCATTTATTTTAAATTATACTTTTATTATGCTGTAGCTCAGTTCAGATTTGGTTTTGTTTGTGTTCTGCTTTTTTAATTTATAGAGGCTACTATTATACTTAGGTCACTGTGTGTATATAGGTATTTGATTTCCATTGATTAATATAATCTGAGACATTATATGTAGGCAGGGGCAGATTGGCCGGACCAGTTTTTTTTCTTTTGTTACATACAAATAAATTGTCTTTACGGGCTGACAGCGCATAGGACAGATTTGTATCACTTGCAAGATTTCACTATTGTTATTATAATAATAATAATAATAATAATAATAATAATAATAATAAATATTAAGCATTTGGCCAGTCGGCAACGGCCGGCTTGGTCCCGAGATGGGCTGACCAACCCAATCAGAGGTTACTCAAATTGTGACGTTCAGTCAAAATCAAGCACGTCACCGGTACAGCCTGAACCGGACTCTCATGCTGCTCTGGGACAGCGAGAAGCTGCTGCTGATTGGTGCAGAGCTTCGCCAGAGCTGGGACTGCTGTCTGTCCACGCGGCCGTCTGACGGCATCAGTATTAAATTGAGACAGTTTCATTACCAGTTAAAAAAGTCTCATTGTCGCGTTAAATAGTAGTCTAATTTGGTGTTTTGGTACATTTGGTTTTAACACCTGATGTGAAGTGTAGGCCTACAGGAGTACACATGAAAACCCTGAACAAGCAGCGTCGTTCAGCTCCGTCTTTCTGCTGTGCCCCATTCACGTAATGTTTAGTTTTACACTATGAAGGTTAAACTATGCAATTAATCCGCGGTTCACATGTATGCATGAACTGTGGTGGTCTATTACACTGTAGGCTATATTCAACATCACTGATCATTTTTGATTAATAGAATGTAGAAAACATTACACTTCATAACGTTTTGTATCCATAACATGATTGTGTTATTGTACAATTTAGCAGTAAAAGCAGTAGCCTATGAGTCAATCCCACTTTTTTTAACTTGGGAGCAAAACGTGCTCCTTGAGGAAAAAAAGTTACCATAAGCCCTGTTCATGCTAATTAAACAACTTGTCTTTGGGTGTTGTTGTATCCGGCCCATGCCCCGTAGTGATGGGCATTCCGGCTCTTTTTCGTGAGCCGGCTCGTTTGACTCCGCTCACTGAAAAGAGCCGGCTCTTTTGGCTCTTTAAAAAAAATGAATGTTTTGACTATGATAGGTGTGAAAAACAATTCTAATTAAATGAAATCATACTCACAATGTCTCACAATTTCTTTAAAAATGCATTGAGTTGTTATGAAAAAAGAATACTATTAAACATTTGCATTTAAATTACAACTTTTTAATGTATAGAAACAACATTCAAAACAAATACAATCAGAATCTGAACAACATAATAGAACCCATATTAAAGAAAAATAAATAACTGAAAGGATTAAACTGGTCCCTCTTTTTCTCTCTTCTTTATTGGGATGTTATAACCAGCATGAACTATCTCACTAGTTATGTATAACTAGCACGAACACACACACACACAATGCTGATCATATTTTTAGTTTATGAGAGATTTGCATTCAGAAATGCAAGTTGCCTCACTTTCAAGGGGCTGATGCGGTTTCTTCTCTCAGTAATAATTTGTCCTGTTTTCGAGCCGACTCATTCGCGAACGACCCATCACTAATGACCCGGATGTGAAAGCCCCCTTACTGGACTACTGAATATAATAGTATTCCATTATATTTTGTATTTTGAATTGTTACCTGCCACCAGAATTTAGTGATTTCCTTGCCATATAGATGTTTTTACCATGAATTGGTGCCTACAAATGTATCAGAATGCAGGAATACGCTCAACATTTCCTGGGGGAGGACCCCCAGACCCCACCTGCTTTATGTGGTCCCCCAAAGGCCTATTCTGAGCAAGGAAAAACCCTGAAGTATAAATACAGACAGCCATAAAACATGTTGGGTGTCAACAGAGAGAAACACGGACAATCGAACAGACAGTGACAACAAACAACATACTGTAGAGAATGACAGTAACAGCATACAAACGGCATAAAATGACAGGATGTGTAAATTTGTTATAAACGTGTGCTCTTTAAAAATTGGTAAGCATTGTTTGCCAGTTACTTATATTAAATGTTTATAAATCTGTTACATAAGGTAAAATAATATAAGCAGTTATATTATTTCACCATCAATACACAATGTAATTAGTGAATGCACGTGTCCGTGGGTGGGGCTGCATGGATGTGGTAATATGGGATGGTGTGGCTACAGTGCCAGGGCTGAATTTTTGTCCCAGTCTGCCCCTGTATGTATGCTGTTAATTTTTACATGAGGTCAATTTGTTGTGTACAATGGTTACCATATTTGGTTTGTTGTTTGTTAATGTGTTTGGAATGTAAATAGCCAGACACAAACATAAAACTATTCATTGATTAATTCATTCAATAATGTTTTCATCATGTCAGTATGTGTTAAAGAAATATTTACTAAACATGAACATGAAAACAAACTTCTCACAGTTCTAGACCTTGATTGGCTGACAACTTGTCTCTAACTGAATGAGGTAATGAGGCGACTCTCCATGTCTGCCTGATTGAATGGAGTTGAATGTAATGTATTATTTATTGAGGAGAGCCAGTCAAGTCCAAGTTTTGATGTGTTGACTAAAATTAGTGAAAGACTTTGTTTAAACAGCATCTAAGCATCTTCTACTTTTAGGGTACTGTGTAGAGATTCAAGTTGCTGTTTAAAATACATGTGAGGAAAATGGTAAATCTGACTTCTGAATCTTTTAATGTTATCAGCTGTAGTGAAGTACTAAGCAATCTGCAAATGAAATCATTTAGAGTTAACAGGAACGATTAAGGATGCAATCTTAAAAATGTGCTTTTTATAGAAAGCCGCAGCAACAAGTATCTTTTGTGCTCAACAATTTAAGCACAGCAAGTAATATTGCCAAATGCATGTTTGTGTCATCAGGTTTGACGTGGACTTCACAGAGGTCCACAGCTACATGACCCGGGGCGAGGCCATCCTACAGAGCCCCGAGTTCTCTGTGTCACGCAAGGACGGCAGCATTCAGGAGTTGCATGACAAAGTCCAGGTAAAAGCACTGTATGTGTGTCACGCCCAGTAGACCTGTGATGCTGAAATAACAAGGTTCCATCACGCAGGTGGGTAGGAAATATTCAGCAGACACAGAGCAACATTATCATTAATTTGGAGTTGTGTTTGTGTCCAGCTGATGAATGTATGTCCAATATTCACTCTTTTTTTCTGTTTTGGTCTGTACCAACTCATGAGAAAAATATCCGTCTCTTTAGCTGCAAAATGCTGTGTTCTCCAGCTAATTTGTAACATTGTTTGGTGAAGCGTTGCCAACAAATTTAAATGGAATGTAGCTAAAGTCTACTACTTACCATGGCTAGATTCACACATTAATTTGCATATACAATATACTGTGTGTGTGTATATATATATATTAGGGCTGTCAAATGATTAAAATTTTTAATCAAATTAATCAGAATTTTCAGTGGATTAATCATGATTAATCACTATTTGCAATTACACCTGAATCCTAACCATTTTTTTCCTGAAATGCATACCAAAAGATACTAGTGCTGTCAAGCAATTAAAATATTTAATCGCATTAATGTCATAGTTAACTCGCTATTAATCGCAATTAATCGCACATTTTTATCTATTCTAAATGTCCCTTGATTTCTTTTTGTCCCATTATATTTTCTCATTTTAATTATCTTATCAGCATGGAAAAGTAGATTGGCTTGCTTTGTGACTGTTTTTTTATTGAAAACAACATTGTCATATACGTTATGTTCAATTTTACACTAACATTCACACTTGGATCTAATAATCTGTCACATAATGTAACGCTGTTACCTCGATGTTCCATTGCAGGTAGTACTGCAGATAGTCCTGCAGATAGTACTACAGGTAGTACTGCCTCATGCCTGAGGCGAGCGTGGCTCGTCCTACTGTCTATGGGCTCATAGCGTCATAGCAACTGGTTTCCCGTGACTCATTTCCTGGTTCTCGTTCTCTTTCATAACCAACGTAAAATCAAGGAGAGGGTTTTCCTGCTCCAGGTTTCCCACCGTGGTCAGAAAGAACAGAGGAGACACTTTGTTTCTCTCACTGACTGTAGAGTCACTACTCGCTCGCTCTGAAGATAATCGCCGTCACGAGCCTACAAGCTACGCGGCTAGCAAGCTAAAACCGGCCGAGGCTTGTGTCTGTTTTGTTTGCGGTCTGCGAAATTACAAGACCCGCCCTTCAATCACTACTATTGGCCAGGCGTCGAAGGTAACGTAACTCCATTTGTTCAGGTCCTATCCCCTGACCAATCCACTATCCTCACCACTCGCGGTGAAATGCCTAAACCAAACCAATCAGCTGCTTCGTAGGGCGGGACATGGCGTGGCCATAGACAGTTAAAGAAGTGAACTAACAGATCCCGTTGCTCTCTCTATGCGTTACTCGTGCGTTAAAAAAATGATTGGCATTAAAATGGGTTTGCGTTAACGCCGTTAATAACGCGTTAAACTGACAGCCCTAATATATATATATATATATATATATATATATATATATATATATATATATATATATCTTAACTGACTAACTAGCTCTATCATTAGGTTTTCGAGCTGCTAACATTACATCAATATGCATCTAAATTATGGTGTCCAGATGTCCTGGTTTGGGATTGTCCTGGAGTCCTGACAAATATCTTTAAAACACTAAAATGTCCACCACTATCAAATTGTCCTGGTTTTCACCAAAATTAAAATAATAATTATATTAAACTTTTCAGCGCTTACATAGATGTTTATTATGTTCTGTCTCACTCAATATTACCTAATCCAATATGAAAACAAACAATGCACAATACGTCTGAATACAACGCTATTCTTTTTTAATTCAACAAAAAAATCGTTGTTACGGTTAGCTGTTATGCCGAAGAGAAAGTTGTTATTTTTTAAAGAACTGCAATGATAATGCTTTGTTTATGACGTCCATGGCGTTAAAAGGTGCGCTCTGTAGGTATGCTGAAATAATTGTCCCTCATAAGCACTGAAATAATTGTCCCCCATCCTACGCCTATAGTGCATGCATAAACACATACTTGTGCACATGCATAAACGTGCTCAATGGAGAAAATCCAGACACTGTAATAAATTCACTCTTGTAAACTCTGTATTTTGAGAAAAGAAAAAGAAAACTTAAATAGTCACGTTAAATGATTAAAAATAAAAGCAAAGGTGAAAGAGTTCCCCAGCCAAACAGTGGGGATCAGTGATTGGTTGGATGCACATTCACCATTCATTCATGTTTCTGTCTGGCTGCTGATTGGTCATAGTGGCCTCATCAATACAAGTGACCACTTTCACATTACTAGAGTTGAGCCGGATACTCGGCTGAAACGAGTATCCGGTACGGATAAAGCACTTTTGCCGAATACGAGTATTATACGAGTAATACGAGTCAATATCTGTGCTCGGATTGAATAAAAATCCCCATTGGGTAGCTGACTGTGTCTGCGTTCTGTGATAGGCTAGTAGTCACAGCGCCCCTCCCCTCCCGCTCTGCTCACTCACACACAGAACACTGAGAAGAGAACAGCTCTCTCTCTCTCTCTGTCTCTCCCTCAGTCACTCAGGTTCGCGGGTCTTTTCCGTTAACGTTTAGGGTCTCTTCAGCTTCATTAACCAATAGAGTTCTGGTAAACGTGCTGTTTGTAGACAAAGTGCTTGGTAGAATGCGACTCGCATTGCGTCTCTGCCTGTCGGAGATTTGTTTTCTTTTTTAACCCGTCAGCTGGCTCTAACCAGTTTTTTTTCTTCACACACTGAGTGTCTGACGCTTTCTTGCTGTATTTTATAATTCAATGCAGATCTGAAAAACAGCGTCGGACTATTTGATCCGTAGAACACACAAGACTTCCAGATAAACAGTAAACAGTATAACAAGTATAGACCCTTTGCACGTGACGTCACGCTCTACTCGCGCAAATTGTGAACACCATGACGGACGGCGGAAGAGCTACGCTGTAGACGGACAGCAAGCCAAGCACATACGTGTTTGTTCGTGTTTGTGTTCACACATACACAATCTGCCGAGTAATCCTCACCAACACAAGCATGTGTATGCATTGCCTTTATGTTTCAAATGACTGATAAATAATAATACAATTATCCTCAACCAGCTAGCTGCCGTGCTAACCAGCTGTTCCTGCTAACAGGTCAACCCGATGATGACCCACATAACTATCATCGGTTATTCACTGACCTACATATTCCAATAAGAAAGCCGTTCCCTTGATAATTTAACTTAACACACATACAACAAATATTGGTTAAATTAAAGATGACATGGCACGGAAACTAGCTTCAAAAAGGCCAAAAAAAAACGAGTTAAATGCGAAGCTCCTTCCCCGGCTAGCCGACCAGCTAGCTGCAGCAATGTAATCGCAGATAAGAAGATGGCTAGATGTTACAATTATGTGTGGTTACTACTGATCACACTGCGTGATTTACTGCATGGTTTAACGTGTGATAGATAATTAATAACTGCACTTCCCAGAGCTGGGATGCGTTCAGGCATCAATTAGAAAAAACTGGTAAGCATCCAGACTTTTAAAAGCTTTGAGATCAGCACCAGTGTATGGGGATACCCCGTTTGGTACAGATCATGTGGACTGAAGTCGGGCAGACTCTGCGATTTAATGAGATCCGTGAAAATGGAGGGATGAAGAAGGTAATGGTCGGTATCCAATCCTGCGATCTCCAACTTCTCCAAATACCGCTCTTTGTGAGCACCTACCAGATGCCCGACCTCGACCAACCTCGACCAACGGCACGACAACTTGTTATTCAATAGAATAAGCCATAAAGAAGATGATAGTATCATCAGGTTATTTAACTAATTAAACTTTCCGCTCGTCTACTACACTGTTTAGCTTGTGCTTCCTTTGATTCTGCCGTCCGTCATGGCGTCGTCATGTGGTCGTGGTCACGTGTTTGCAAAGGGTCTATAGTGACTTGTAGAACCAGCACTTTAAAGTGGTTCTCAACCTGCCAATAATCCAAGGGAGAGGGGGGGGGTTTACAATGTATTAAGAAAAAAAAAAATACTATTTAAAGGAACAGGTCACAAAGGGAAATAAGCGGTTTTATTTACAGACAGACAAAAGAATTGCTACTACTCTCATGTCCGTACACTACTGTAAATGCTAGAGCGCAGTCATTTATCTTAGCTTAGCATTAACACTGGAGATTGGGAGAAATCGCTAACCTGGCTCTGGCCAAAGGTGAAAAAAAATCTGCCCACCAGTACCTCGCACATTATATTTAATTAAAACAGTATGTCTTGTTCATTTAACCTGTACACAAAAAACAAAGTTTAAAAACAGTTGGAGTGCCTTGGTAGTGGTAACAAGTGGTAACAGCGCATGCCATATTTCCGCAGCATTCCAGGTTTGATTAAAACTCAGTTTAGCAAGAGTTGTGTTATGTTGGTGTTCTATTTTCCCTTTTTCCCTGAAAGATGTTACTGTAAGCTGCCCTGAATGAAATACTTCCTCCACAATTTTACATTAAGTCTTGCGAGCTTCCTTTTATTTGTTGTAGAAAATGATGAACTGTTCCTTTTGACATAGTATAAACCGTTTCCTGCTGAAATGTTACACTTTCAAGAATTAGGCTTTAAAATGATCAAAACCTTCTGTTGTTTACTCAAAAAATGACCAGTCATGCTGATGTTGTCGCAGCAGAATACTGTCGGCGGTTTATGAAAGCTACAGGAGTTCTTATTCCTTGGAAGTAATAGCCTGTTGAATTGGACATTGATCTTTCTTTGTAATTAATAATAATTCTCCTGCTATCTGCCTATCGTTCTTTTTATTTTGCTGCCTCTTCTTGTCAGTTTCTTGTCCTTTAACTTCCTGTCTCCTACTCTGCCCCATCACCTCTCTCTCCCTACCTCTCTTTCTCTTTGCCAAAGGTGATAGAAAGAGAGCGGCCAGAGAAATACCGAAAGCTTCAGGAAGCAACACGCACAGCGCAGACCCTGGTCGAGCAGGGTAACGTGCACTCTCACACTTACACACACTCATTCACATGCATACACACACACACACACGCATGCACACACCCTGTCTGTCCCCATGGCAACGTCTCCACCTGTCCCACCCTCTCCCCTTGTCTCCATAGAAACACTGATAGAGAGAGGAACAGACAGAAAGAGATATGTTTATTCTTGTTCGTCCTCTCCTCTGTCCTTGTGCAATTGTTGAGGCTTCTGAAACCAGAGAAATACTCAATTTATACTTTTCACTTTTACTGCTCTAACCACTATCCAAACGGAACATGCCAGAACATTGCTCAACTTAATGGTGTGTGTGTGTGTGTGTGTGTGTGTGTGTGTGTGTGTGTGTGTGTGTGTGTGTGTGTGTGTGTGTGTGTGCGTGCGTGCGTGTGCGTGCACGTGTGGTAGAGATGTTTTTATTAATACCTTTGTGTGCAAATATATACTGGTGATTTGGGTTCTTGGAACAGTGGAAAATGTTGTCCCAAACTGTCTCCCAATTAATTGCGTTCCCCTCAAGGCTCAGCTCTCATTCCCATTTCTTTATTATTGGGAGTTCTGTGGATACGGCATCAGTTTAGCATAAATCTTGGACACTAATCCTCTCACAGGAAAATCAACTAACATTTAATGACCGGGTGTGCCTCAAGACTGTTTCCCCATGGCACTCCATAACATTTTAGGGCTGATCTTACGAGAAGATAAAAGTAGAAGGATGTCCTGGGGACCTCAAAAACTACCTCTCAGGTCTTCAAAACTCAACATACCTTTCTCATTGAATAGCTGGTTTACAGTATAAATACCTCTGTCACTCCACTGCTTACAAGCAAAGGGTTTGTTACCAGACATTAAGTGTGTATTGTGCCATACTGGGGTATTCAAATGCCACTTATTGGTGTAGCACAGTTGCTCCTCCACCTGATTAAAGTTGGTCATTGTGTTGGTGATAATAGGGCCATAGGCTAGCATACACTTGCAAAGCAGTGCTTAATTTGTAAAGTGGGAGGTCCCGGAGCGCAGAGGGGGGGGGGGGGGGGGTGGATCCGGCGACTCAAAACGGGGGTTGGAGGTAACAGAACAAAAAAAAAATGACTCTGCCTACAAAGCTTCTCTGACTAAAAAAACCTAAACAACGCTGTGTGTACATCAGGGCAATGTTTATTTTAATTTCAGAACATGCACTGCATGGGTGCAAAATGTAAAAAAAAATACACTGCTTAAAGTAAAAAAAACAAATCTTAAAGAATGGTGTTATTCTATATTATCGTCATTATTAACAGATCCCATGAAAAGACAAAGCCAGCAATGTGTTATTTAATCTCTAAATACTTCTGACTTCCCTCAGCTGTCTGTGACCCTCAGCTCCATGCAAAAAAAAAAAAAAACAGCATCAGCCAAATGCTTGACATGTACTGTAAATGGAACCTAATGGAGGTACGATTACAGGAAGAAGAAGCAATCTTGAGACATGCAAGCCAGGATGCTGCCTTCCAGGTCCAATTATCATCCAACCGATGGGCTTCAGTTTGCCCTTTTAGAGGCAGGAGCGTGCATCCATCTTCGTACAACTTTAGCATTGATTTTTCCCTCCTGGAACCTCTTGGAGGTTTTCATTTTCCGGACACTCGCTTATATGTGTCTTTTAAATTGGCTATTTACATTTTAAAAAATGACGGCAGTGAGCATGAATGCACAGTAAGAGGTGTGTATGTGTCCTTGTGTTCAGTGAGTAGGCCAATAAAATGTTTTTGAAGCTCACATTTTGTGCAGAATATTGATGGCTCACCTCTCCTACAGATGACATTCACCACATTTTGTGTTCATGGAGTGAGTGTGTATTTATGTCTGTCCCCTATAGAGAGACCAGTCGTGTCCGTGTGGACTGTGAAGCATGTATCACTGAGTGTGTGTGTGTGTGTTTGTGTGTGTGACAGTCCTCTCTCTTTCTCTGTATGACCCCCCCGCCAGAAGGGAGTCGTGCTGATGACATTGCCCAGGCAGCGGAGCAGCTGAACCAGCGCTGGGTGGGATTCTGTGCCCTGTTGGCAGACAGGCTGGCATGGCTGGCTTACCAGACAAAGGTACACACACATACAGTACATGTTTTTCTTTTCTTTTTTTTTACCACAGTTGCCTACTGTAATTAAGCTGCACTCACCAAGTTCAGTATTATATAAGTTATGTTTGTAGCACCTCGTCTTTCTCAAATATACTACTCCAGAAAGTGACGAAAATCACTTGAACAGCTTTTACACGAGCATTGTAATTGATTGTAATAATAATGACAAATGACGTGAAATATGAACAACTACATTTTAAAGCTGCACTCCAGCTATTTAGTATTATAATGTTGAGGATTAGAGACAGATTTAAAAAAAGAATCATCAAAATATGTGCAGCAGAGACTGAATTATCCTGACTTTTTAGTCCTTAGTATGGGTAAAGCTCCACACAAGAGCCACAGAAGACATTGTACTTTTTTTGTTTTAACAAGCTGCATAGTACTCAACATGACTCATAAAGTGATCTTGAGGTGTAACATTTTTTATTTTTATTGATTTGTTGTATTATATATCGAAGCTGTTTCAGTGCCCAGAGGCATGTGACATAGGCAGGACCACATTTTAGTGGAATGTTTCTCAGTAACAGTATATGTGTAATTGTTTTTTGTATTATTAGATTGTCTGCTATAATCCATCTTATGTGTTCATATTTACGTGGGGAAAAATGGTTTAAAAAGTTGAATGTCTTGCAGTTCTAGTTGTTTTCAAAATACTAGTTTTTTTTAATTTTGTCTGCTTTAATGAAAGCTATAGATAGTAATGTGACAAGTCTGTCTTGTATTGTGGACAGGATGCTCTAAAGATGGGCCAATAGGTGTCACTATAAACCGTGTTTTTTTCTGTACTTGAAACATGGTGCATACCGTATTACCTCCGAAGGTGTCCAAGAGACAAGTTAAAATAGCACAAATCTACTATGCATCTACCCAGGTAGTTAGAATTTCAATGTGATATGACTCACTCTCAGGTTATCACAGGTGTGCCATTCTGACTTACCATGCAGCTCTTCTGCAAACTAGGAAAGAGTTTTTTTTATGAAAGAAAACAGATGCTGTGTGGGTGTTTCCTTGTGTCTTTTGTGGGAGGGGCATTTTTCATCTTTATTCAAAATGTGTTACTGTGTGTGTCATGCAGGTGCTGGTCTTCTACAGCTTATATGAGCAATGTGAACAGGCTGTGGACAGCAGTGAGAACTGGCTCAAAGTCCAGGCGCCTCCAGCATCTGAACCAGAAACACTCAAAGTACAACTGGACCGATGCCAGGTGACTTTTTTTTTTTTTTTTTTGCCTAAACTGTCTCCAGGATGGTGTGATAAACATGTAAAAAAAATAAACATCACATAAGCATTTGATTTTATTTCGCTTTTTTATTTTTAAATCCTTTTGTTGTAAGCTCTATTTGTTTTGTTTCATTTTCATGTATTTCACATCTTCATTTCTTTTTTACAGTGTCTTTTATTTATGGCTTGATTGAATTTATGTCTCTTTTCATGCATCTGTTTGTCACAGCACTTTTCTGTAAGTATTTGAAGTTATTTATTCATTAATTCCAATGCAGACTTATTGGAATGTACTTCCTTACTATTTTCAATATGTTCTGCGAAAACACCTACACCTACTCTTACAAAAATGGTGCTAGCAAAGAAATTACAGCTATTGTTAGGTTACTGTTTAGTTAGTAACTATCTGCAGAATAATTTGGAGTTCTATCCAAAATATTGTCTCCACAAGTACTATGAGTAGCTTTGCTGAAGCAGAGGGAAAAGCTAGCTTGGCTCTATTCAAATTTTTACCTGAAACTACAACATTTTTCGTTTACACTTTTCTGTTGGTGTACAGATTAAACGAACAAGATATAATGTGTCAGTTAATAAAATGTGAATCATTTTCATAATTTTTTTTTTTTTTTTTTTTTTAATGGACAAACACAGGCTAGCAATTAAGTGATATCAAATGAAAAATGCCTTATGGAAACAGTAAAATTCGATTGAATTTCATGAATATTGACTCAAAGGAAATCTGTTCGGTCTCATCGGATTTTCTCTTGATTGACATATGGCTTATGCAATAAACGCTGATGGAAACGTTATTTATAAATAATGAATTGTGATTACGTTTTAAAACGAAGAAGAAGTTTTAGTTCATTTCCGCCCAGTATTTTCAAAAAACGGAGTTGTAGATTTTGTTCGCAAATGTTTCCTTGAATGTTGTGCTATTCAGTGCTAGAATGAATGGAAACACCTTTAAATGTCACAAATCAATTCAATATACCAATTTGACCGCAAAACAGCATGTGACGTCATCACGCACAGGTTTTTATTCGCTTTAAAGCCGTTGGATGGGAACACACTTTCACCAGAGTCTTTTTTGCTGAACTTCAGATAATTCGATTGACAAGTGGATGGAAAGTTGGCTTCTGACACTGAAAAACTCACTATTTGAGATTTTGCATCATGAATAAACATCCATAATTCCGATTACAAATCATAGGCGCTCCTTATGAATTCACAACTTTCCTGAGAATCATTTACGTTTTCTTTAGTATCAAAGCAATCCAATGATAGTTGTCTACTTTTAATAGTGTCAGTTTTGCAATTTGGGCGAAGTGTCTGACTTTGAAAACCCCTATTGACCGGTGTAAAACACACACACACAGACACACACACACACACACACACACACACACACATGACATAAGACAGAAAGGGATGTATAGGGAGGTGTAAATGCCAAAGACATAAGAAAGGGGAAAAACATGTAAGTAAGATAGAGATAAGTATAAAGATGAATATAGAATGAAGAAAAAGAGAGAAATGAACAGAAAAGAGTGATAGCTGATATTCTCTTTTTCTTCGAAGCCTTTCTTCTGTCTAGCCTGCACTGCAGACACATTTACACAAACAATGGTTCCCTCAGAAGTGTGCCCACACATTTTCACTTGCATTCTCCACAGACACAACTGGAGAATGCACACTTGCTCCCACACATAAATAATTTCTGAGTTCCTATCTGTATATTAAACAGGAAAGACCTCAGCGAAAATAAAATATTTACTGAAACGTTTAGAACAACCTTCCCGCCGGCAAACCATGCCGCCAACTGTCAGCTTATGGAAATCTATTCTGTCGAGGTTAAAAATGGTTGTGTTTTCTAACATTATTCAAGAAAGAGTGTGTCTCTTGGCTTTAGGCCAGAGTGTTAACTTACTCAATGTTACAGGGGGATACGAATGAGCTGCAAACCTTCACCACAGGACAGTTCAGTGAATATTAACCTTAGGCTACATCATGCAACTCACCTGGACTGATCCTCACTTTTTATGTGATTTAAACAGAACAATTTGAAATTAATTAATTTCAAAAATCAAAAATTAATTAACTTTGACTTAATCCCACATACACCGTCCTCCTGCCCCAAATACTCACTACATCACTAAATGTGTGTGCTGCTGAAAATAGGCAAGCAACAAATGCAGTTTTCTCCTGTTTGAGTAATGCTTGCTAAAGCCTTAATAGTTCAACATTTTGGGAAATTGTATTCCCAAATTCGCTTTCTTGCTTAGGTTTACATGAGAAGACTGATACCACTCTCATGTCTGTCCATTAAACATGCTAAAGCCTGCGGCATAGCTTAGCATACAGACTGGGCGTTTCCAGTGTCCTATGCTCCCGGGGTCCTATATTCTTTATATAAACTATATTCAGGGTTCGTACACCTTTTCCAAGGTCAAATCCAAGCACTTTTCCAGCACTTTCAAGGTCCATTTTAAAGCTTTTACCAGCACCTTACACCACTGTAAATTACATACCAATACATAGTCAAAATTATTATTTTGTGTTTCTATCACATTAAAAGAAATAATGCTATAAACAGCCCAAATTGTGTTTCGTAAGATCAGAAGGATCAGTTTTATTTTTCAAAATGTATCTCTGTCTAAGTAGACTTTGCTTACTATCTAACCTGCCTGAGTCGATGTAAAAACAATTACCCCAAACAAAATCACTCGACAGGTTCACTTCACTTTCACTTCCAGGAAATCAGTTGCTGCACCCACTTGGATTTTGCTCAAAGTTTATGCTACCCTTAATGTCAGTCTTTTCACACTTTTTTTTCCAAATCTAGGGCATGTCGTACAAACTTGTAATGGTTCAGTCATATTGACATGTTTGTCTTCCACCCTTCAAAGTTATATTACGAATCCCACTATGGCCACGCCAAGACCCGGCCTTCAATAGCATTTATTGGCCAGGCGTACGCACGGTAACGTAACCCCATTTCTTCAGGTCCTATCCCCTGACCAATCGGCTATCCTAACCTTAACCACTCAAGGTCAAATGCCTTACCCCAACCAATCGGGCTGCTTCGTAGGGAGGGTCTTGGCATGGCCATAGTGGGATTCGCAAATTTGCATGCACAAGTGAGCAGGTTTCATTTTAGGCTCATTTTATCAGCCCTGCGGAGGTGAAGCAGTTTCTTAGCGGGCTGGTGTCTGTACCCGAAGATTTCACTGAAGAGTGAGGACAGCGTATTGGAAGCGAGATGATTATGGATGAATCTGTAAAACTCATTTCAGCTCAGGCAAATCGGTATCCAACAGGTTATTTGGTCTTGATGCATAACACTGATGTACAATATCATATAACGTTAATGACTGCCTGAACTTTATTTGGGTGCGCTTTTCTTTCTTTTCTCTATTTCTCTCCCTTTATATTCACTGGTGGAGTTATTTTCGCATTGTGTAAAGGTCTGCTATGGACATGGCACTCTATGGACTACCATATGGTACACTTTTTTGTTTGCTGTTGATGGAATGGTAAGATATAAGTTGCGTTTTAGAATTGAGAAACTCCGGAACAATTTTGGTTAATTCTGTGTTTTTAAGAAATGACTGGGGTTCATGTAAAGTACTATGTACTACACAAGTAAAGTACTATCCACAAGTTTTCTCTAGGCTTATATAATGTTAGACTAGTTTACAGGATTGAAAAACTTCCACACCTGATATTTGGACCATTTCCAGATTCCATTACATGGTTCAGCTGCTGGTTTGTTAACATTTGTGTAAATGTAACATGACATTATGCTTGGGGTTGTTATTGGCAAGTAGCCTATACGACTTAATTTTATATGAGTAGAAGGAGGGGTGCGGATGGGGGGGGGGGTCGGTAGGTGAGCCGTCAATGGGATCCCTTAATGTCGCTGACCCGTCTTAAGGGCGGTTATGCCCACATATTCACTATGTGTTGTTTTGTTCAGTTTATGTTTGTCTGACATAAGGTGCCTTGAGCTTTACACGGTAACTGCCATTGAACTTAACTTAGAATCCAGTCATGTAAACCAATCAGAAACTAGCGTAGACAGTGCAGACAGAACGAGGGCCACAGTATGTTGATTTATATTATCTTATGAATGCGTTCAAAATAGTATCATGGAATATTGCAGGCTGCCATAATGCTATTAATAGGAGAAAGATTCGTACCTACTTAAAACAGAAGAAGATGGATATTGCTTTTATTCAAGAGACCCATCTGAATGAGGAGGAATCACTTAAACTTAAAAGAGATTGGGTGGGGCAACTTTATTATAGTACATATTCCAGTAGAAAAAGGGGTGTGATCATATTGATTAGGAAGAACATACATTTTCAGGTGCTTAAACAATGTGCACATCAAGAAGGTAGATGGGTAATATTGGATGCTGTCTTGGAGGGTCAGAGGTTGACTTTTGCTAATGTATATGTTCACCTCACAACCAGCATTTTCAATGAAGTTTGTAATATTATAAGGAGCTTGGGAAATCATAACATAATCATTGGTGGAGACTTTAACTAAGTTAGGGAGATTTACTTAGATAAATCCTCTAGGCCTAGGCAATTTAATGATCCAGTGTGCGCCGCAATAGATGTAATGTCAGAAGAACTGGGACTGGTTGATATATGGAGGCTGTTTCATCCTCAAGAAAGATATTATAAATTTTTCTCTCATCCACATTCTACCTATATAGACTACTTTCTAATTTCTCGGTCTCTAGTCCATCAGATTCCTAATGCTACTATTGGAAATATAGTTTTAATTTAATTGACCATGCATAACCCTTAAAGCATATGTAAGGGGGCGACTTATTCAATACAGCTCATTGATTAAAAAAAAAAAGCTGAGAGGGGTAACTTAGTAAAATTAGAAGAGGATATCAAAGAACTTGAAAGACAACACGTGTCACCCTGAGCAGGAGATTTGGGCTAAGTTAAATAAATTTAAGTTTGTGGTGAACAACATCATACAAAAAAAAGTTGAATTTGCTTTATTCTGTACAAATCAAAAGTATTATGAGCAGGGTGAGAGAGCAGGTAAAGTTTTAGCACACCAGTTGAAACTTCTAACATTATTCCCTCGGTATTTGATAAAAATAACAAATTAGTAGCACATCAAAAAAAAGAGATAAATGAGGTATTCCAAACATTTTTATCAAGAACTGTATACATCCCAAGGGATTGCGGAGGAACCAAAACTGACAACATTCTTCTATTCCAATTCCCACGCTAACTGAGGATCAAAAAAATTCCTTAGAAGGGGAGGTCATATTAGTGGAAGTCAAACAGGCCATTCATAGTCTAAGGTTGGGTAAGGCACCAGGCAATGATGGGTTTCCATCAGACTTTTCTAAAAAAAAATTGTAGAAGACTTAGCTCCAAGACTAGTTGTTGTCTACCAGGACTTCTTGTAGAAAGGGAAAATGCCGGCGAGTATGAGATCAGCGGTTATCACCATACTTCATAAAAAAGGGAAAGAACCTCAATATTGTAACTATCGGCCTATTTCATTAATCAATGTAGATGAGAAGTACTGGCAGCTAGATTAGAGAAGTCTGGTACACACGGATCAAGTGGGGTTTGTTAAGAATAGGTGCTAAGCAGACAACTTATGTAGATTAGTGCATGTTATGTGGGAGTGTCGGAATGAGAATGATCCAATGGTTGCCTTCTCCCTAGATGCAGAGAATCATTCGATAAAGTTGAGTTTGCCTTCCTTTTTTATTCGCTGAAATGCGGATTTGGTCCCTCCTTTATACAGTGGTTACAGCTGGTCTATGTGGAGCCGATGCCGACTGTTCTTACTAATGGAGTAATGTCACTCTCATTCAACCTAAGTCGCAGCACTCGACAGCATTCGCCATTATCACCGCTGATATTTGCCGTGTTTTTAGAACCTGGTACTCTTGTACACATGTTGTATTTCTGTGAGAAAAATGAGCACCTTTGGGAAGGTGTGGTTACTCTCCTGAATAAGATATTTCAATTGCCGTTGACTAAATCTCCAGCTTTATGTGTTCTGGGTCTTCTACCGGGCGACAGTTTTGAACAGAAAAGATTATGGGTTCGTCTGGCCACAAGAACAGGGAGTAGAATAATATTAAGTCACTGGAAATCAGCTAGCCCATGCTGTTTTAAGGAATGCATTGAGTTGATGACAAAGATGGCTGCTTTTGAATGGGTTACTTATAGAGTCAGGGGTAGGGAAGATATTTTCAGAAGAGTGTGGTGCCCCTTTTTGGATGTAGTAGAAGAAGTGTCTGTTTGATTTTAATTGGTGTAATGGATTGGTACGTAATAACTGGCTCTATCAATGCATGCTTACTGTTTGTTGTTTAATTTTGATCACGTTTTGTTTTTGTTTGATTATTTTATTTTTATGGGTTTGTATTGTTTGTTTTGCGTTGTCTACAGATGTCTCATTTTGATTACTAATCAATGGCTGACAGGTGCAGCCTGAGTTAATTTGTCCAAGATGCTTCTGGTATATGTTGAAAAAAAAAAAAAAGGAATGGAGCTTTAAAAATGTAAACGCAATTTAAAAAAAACATTGCAATCCATCTCCATTTGTGCTCCATGGTAACAGAGTTGGCCTGTGTGGTTGACTAATACTCTCTCCCTAATCGGTTCATTCCCCTCCCCCTTGTACTGACAGGAGGAAGTGGCTCGCCTGGCCTCCCTGCTGCCTCAGGTGGATGTTTTGGAGAAGCAGCTGAAGGAGCTGAAGGAGGAGAAGGAAGGGGAGGAGGACCCTTCAGCCTTGCTGGATGCTGACATCAATGCCCTCAAAGAGCACTACCAGAAGGTCCTGGAGGATCTGAGGGCGAGAGAGAGACAGTTACAACTGGGTGAGAGAGGAGATATGCTGATTAATTGAAAAAACGTAATCCCGGCAATTCAGTTCAGAGTTGACCTTTTTCACTACACCTCGTGGTCCCTTTATTTTAAAGCCCCATTGTGTAATGTTTGTAGTTGTTTACTGTTCCATTCACAAACTTGTCCTTTTTTATGAATATTGACCACCACCATCAATTTCAGGTATTCCTATTGGCTTGAAATTTTACATTTGCGCTTGCATGAACTGGGGTAGACACTCCATATTAATGCGCCATCTTGAAATACGGTAGCCGGTAAGGGACATACAAGCTGTACTGCTGCCTTTCGCGTTTTCTATTCACAGTTGCTGCTAATGGGTATCGTAGCTTCCCGGCCCTGGCAAGTTTGAAGAAGGAAACACGGAGGACCACACGTATTCAAAATCCAAATTTCAGGAACATTCTTCGCCCAGAATAAGAAAACGGATATTGAAAAGAGCAAGAGACTGGCGTCATCAGAAAAAAGAGTGAACCAAATCCCAACTAGTTAATTATCCTCCGGATCGCTGCAGTCTCTTTTTTTTCTCTCTCTCCTTTTCGTCGGGTGTCGCGCTTGTGGTGTGAAGTGCGCGTCTGCGCCACTGTCCAACATGCACTCCCAACAACCACGGCTGATTGACGGCCTTTTTTACACTTTAGCTTTTTGAAGCATGACGGCTATCGTAGCTGCAATACGTACATTCAACTGCGTGGCGAGAGAGAATTGATTGCAATACATGATCTCAACGCTAGATGGGAGTAATTCTTACACAATGTAGCTTTAAGTAGCCTCTATTTTCAATAGTTGGTGGTTACCCTTTGTTAGAGTAAGTGCTTACATTTTTTTCTATTTTTCTCTGGCCACAAATTTACCAAAAGTAATTTTGCTAAAGTAATAAAATATTACCAGACAATATTAAAATTAAGCAGTGAAAGCTGACTCTGTTCAAGCCATTTCAGCTGTTTTCTCAATACAGTGCACACTACTGGTGGAACAACATATTGGTATTTAGTCAGTACAGACTGACATGAAGTTAAATACAAAAAATGTAACTTATGTAGGTAAGGCCATGGATCTTTGGACCATTGGATTTTGAATGACAAATGACACCAGACTTACAGACTGGCTGCCCTAGAGATGTTAAACAATGAACTTGATGTAATGACCTGAAATTATATAGAAAATGCCTGACAATTTTATCAAACAAGCTATTGTAATTGCCACATAAAAAATAAGTATCCCTCATTCCATTCCAAACAAAAGCAAAACACAGTTAGCAGCAGTAATTGACCAAGTTTAAACAATGTTTTACATGACTGTAAGGTAGCATGCTCTGTGAATTCAGCACTCAAATCTCCTGGAATAAGAGTTTAAGTATGGGTCACTCACTCACCATACACGCGATAGTAGAGAGATGAGAGGAAAGAAGAAAGAGATGCAACAAAGGTCTGTGGGTGCTCCTGAATTGCTGCTTTCCCCAGAACAAACATCAGGGTCTTTATAGCAAATACCAATAATCAAAGAAATGCCCTGATTAGCTTTAGAAATGCCCTGATTAGCTTTAGTCCTGTAGATTGGCTCAGGACCTTCTCAATTTAATTTTCATCTCAGAGTGTAGAGCATAATTTAACTTACTAGTATGTAATCCTTATTAGTACCTCATTATTTGTAGTTGTGCACACAGGAAACAGTTTAAAGGGGTGATGGAATGCAAAACCGATTTTACCTTGTCATAGTTGAATAACAACAGTTCGGTGGGTAAATAGGACATACATAGAACCTCAAAATCCCATTGACACCTCTTTCCTCTGCAAATCTCACTATTTGAAACTGCCTCTGAAAATGGGCAAATCCCCTTATTTGGCTCAGGTCTTTGTCCACGCCCCAACATTTACATACACCACTGACCTGAGATCAGCTAGTCTTCTTAATCTAGGTCGCGCAGATCTCAGAAATGTTATACATTGTTATACACTGTTATTCCAATACTAAAAGCAATTCGGAGACTTTTTTATGTGAGAAATCAACTATGTAGAGCTCAAATATGGGCCGTTTTCTGAAAATTGATGGCTAATTGCAAATTTGGTATGACAACTTGTGAGGCTCCACAATCTGCCATGACACCCAGCGGCTGCCTGCCGGGTATGCTACCTTCCCGCTCGGCCTGCCTACCTTCACAGTCCCACTATGACCTGGAGCTCTGTCAGGCAGGGGTAGTTCTACATTGAATTACGCCCCAGGCAAGACCCCCTTCGAGCTCTTCAATGTCAGACACACAGCACACATACAGAATATAAATGAAATAATAGGATAAAATATACATGAAATAATAATAGGATAGAATATAAGAACAAATAATTTAAAATATATACAAGTTGGGAATAAAACTGTACAACTGTTTAAGTAGTATTGATAAAGCTGTACCCGTCCTTGTGCTCCCCTGAATATGTATACCAACTATTACTCCTTAAAACTACTAACGCCATGTAATGAGTACGGTAAGCAAGAATCAGTGAGAGTTGACACATTAAATACTTCAACAAAGTGCCATTTATTAATACAATAAAACTATATACTCCTAATGAATCATAAAACAAGCTCTCTATATATACAAATGTACCCTAATATTTTAATTGATGGACAAATCATTTCAAATCAAGAACAGGTCAAATATTTAGGTGTCATATTGGAACCAAATTTAGGCTTTAAAAAGCATATAAAAAGTTATCAAATACAATAAAAATTAATATGGCACAGTTCAGATACATTCGAAATTCCCTTACAATCGAGGCCTCAGGAGCATATCTAAATGCAATGATTGCTCCTCATTTTCGATATTGTATGACAAGTTGGTCACAGGCTACTAAAACTGCCCTCAAGCCACTTGAGTCATTATATAAAACCTCTCTAAAGATTCACGATAAGAAAAGCAGACGATTCCATCACTGTCATATTCTTGTAAAATACCAATTTCTCAGCTTTGAAAATCTGATAATTCACACCAATCTATGTTTTATGTATAAGATCCTTTATGACAACGCTGCTCCTCCACTAAAAGAATTCATATCTTTGGGCTCTGAAACAACAGCTCGAGCCACTAGATCTACAGTGCGAGGGGAATGCAGGATCCCTAAACGCAGGACAGCATTTGGAAACTCTGCTTTCTCTTGTGTGGCCGCTCGTCAGTGGAATATGTTGCCTACAGAGCTGATAAAAAGCACAAATTCTTACACGTTCGCACGCCAGGCAAAGAAATGGCTTTTATCAAATCAAATTTGTCCCCACATGTGACCAGATATATGTATGTGTGTGTGTAAGTGTGTGTTCTAAGGTCTAAGTGTATGAAAGGTGTGAACATGAATTTTTGTACCTTTTTGTTTTTTTATTTTTATTCATTGTAAATCTTATTACTCATGTATGTTTTATGCATTTTAGCTTAACATCAGCCTGCCCAGGGACTACGGGTGAAAATTAGCTCTTGAGCTAAAACCCGGTACAATGCATCTCTCCCTTTGAGGTTAATGTTTATTGTACGCTGTCCCTGTTTCTCTAAATAAATAAATATATATTATTTATTTATTTGTATCATTTCAAGAGGCCCTGTGGTATAATTTGAAGGCAAGGCAGCTTTATTTGTATAGCACTTTTCAGCAACAGGGCAATTCAAAGTGCTTTACATGAAGACAATTAAAATACAAGAATAAAAGTTACAGTGCAGTATAAGAAATTAAACATTAAGGAGCAGTTAAAAACAGTTAAAAATATAAAAGCAGATAAAATAAGCAACAAAAGTATAAGAAATGGGTAGTTATTTAACGAAAGGCAACATCAAAAAGAAAGGTCTTCAGCCTTGATTTAAAAGAACTGAGAGTTGCAGCGGACCTGCAATTCTCTGGAAGTTGGTTCCAAATATGTGGAGCATAGAAACTAAATGCTGCTTCTCCCTGTTTAGTTCTGACCCTAGGGACAGAAAGCAGACCTGTCCCAGACGACCTGAGAGGTCTGGGGGGTTCGTAGTTTACTAGCAGGTCAGAAATGTATTTTGGACCGTTTAATGATTTATAAACCAGCAAAGGTATTTTGAAATCAACTCTCTGAGGCACAGGAAGCCAGTGTAAAGACTTCAGCACTGGAGTGATGTGATCCACTTTCTTGGTCTTAGTGAGGACTCGAGCAGCAGCGTTCTGAATCAGCTGCAGCTGTCTGATTGATTTTTTAGGGAGACCTGTAAAGACACCATTACAGTAGTCAAGTCAAGTTTTCCAAGTCCTGTTGAGACATAAGTCCCTTTACTCTTGATATATTCTTAAGGTGGTAATAGGCTGACTTTGTAATTGTCTTAATGTGGCTGTTGAAATTCAGGTCTGAGTCCATAATTACACCTAGATTTCTGGCTTTGTTGTTTTTAACATTGTCGTTTGAAGCTGAGCGCTGACTTTTAGTCGTTCCTCTTTTGCTCCAAAAACAACCACCTCAGTTTTTTCTTCATTTAATTTAAGAAAGTTCTGGCAAATCCAGTCGTTAATTTGTTCAATGCACTTAGTTAGTGTTTGTATAGGACTATAGTCTCCAGGCGATAAGGTTATGTAAATTTGTGTGTCGTCCGCATAACTGTGGTAACTTATTTTGTTGTTTTCCATAATCTGAGCCAGTGGAAGCATGTAGATGTTGAACAGAAGAGGCCCCAGAACAGAGCCTTGGGGAACTCCGCACGTCATATTTGTATGCTCAGATGTATAATTACCTATAGATACAAAGTAGTCCCTATTCTTTAAATAGGATTTAAACCAGTTTAGGACTGAGCCAGAAAGGCCAACCCAGTTTTCCAGTCGGTGTAGTAATATGTCATGGTCGACCGTGTCAAATGCAGCACTGAGATCAAGTAATACTAAGACTGCAGTTTTGCCACTATCTGTGTTTAAGTGGATGTCATTAAATACTTTAACAAGAGCTGTCTCAGTGCTGTGGTCTGGTCGAAAACCCGACTGGAAGGCATCAAAACCTTTGTTTAGTGACAAGAAAAGGTTGAGTTGTTGAAAAAACGCTTTTTCAATGATTTTACTTAAGAATGGAAGGTTAGATATCGGCCTATAGTTGCTCAGTAGTACCTGAGAGTAGAGACGTGTTTACAATCTGTAAAAGATCAGAAGACATACAATTTGAAACATTTTTGAAAAGGCCTGTTGGTAGAATATCAAGGCAACAGGAGGAGGTTTTCAGATGTTGTATAATGTCCTCCAGGTTTTTATGGTTGATCATATGAAATTGTGTGATATTGGAATTTGTTTTGCCTGGACAGTGTGGCAACACATATCCCTTACTTGATATGGAGGCACTGACAGTTAGTCTAATTTTCTGAATCTTGTCTTCGAAAAAGGAGGCAAAATCATTGCAGGCCTTGGTAGATAAAAGTTCAGATGCTACTGGTACTGGAGGGTTTGTAAACCTATCAACAGTAGCAAACAGCACGTGAATTATTATTGTTTCTGGCGATAATGTCAGAGAAGAAGGACCACCTAGCATTCCTCAGTTCCAAATTATAAATGTGAAGTCCGTCTTTATAGGTGTTATAGTGGACCTGGAGATTAGTTTTTCGCCACCTGCGTTCAGCTTTTCGACACTCTGTTTTTTCTGTTCTTACCCGTATGACATTTCTCCATGGAGATCTTTTCTTACTAGAGACAGCTTTGACCTTAGTGGGAGCAATGGCATCAATAACATTTGTAATTTTAAAATTGAAATTATCTACAAGCTCATTGACTGAGACCCCAGAGAGGGCGGGTGTGGAGGAGAAAAGCTGAATGAATGTTTCACTGGTGTTTTCAGTGATATACCGTTTTCTGATTACCTTAGTTTGGACACTTTTGGGCACCGAGATGGTGCCGTTAAAGAAAACACATGAATGATCAGAGAGAGCAACGTCAGTCACCACAACCTTGGAAATGTTCAAACCCTTGGAGATAATCAAGTCCAGAGTGTGCCCCTTATTGTGCGTGGGTTCTGTCACATGCTGAGTCAGTCCATAGTTCTCAAAAACACGACACAATTTTTTGGTCCCTCTATCCTGCAGGTTGTCCACATGAATGTTAAAATCACCAGCAATAATTACACAGTCAAAAGTTAATACAGATTATAGACAGCAGTTCAGTAAAGTCATCGAAGAAAGCTGCACAGTATTTCGGTGATCTGTAGATATTTAGAAATATAGCTCGAGGGGAGGACTTTAGCTGAAGAGTCACATATTCAAAAGAAGCAAAATTTCCATAAGATATTTGAGTACAATGGAATGAGTCATTATACAAAATGGCTACTCCACCTCCTTTCTTATTCACTCTATGCTCACTCATAAAACTGAAGTTAGGGGGAGCTGACTCAATGAGAACAGCACCACTGTTATTATGGTCCAACCATGTTTCAGTTAAAAACATAAAATCAAGATTGTGCTTAATAAAATCATTGATTAAAAATGATTTTCCTGCCAAAGACCTGACGTTTAGTAAGGCTAGTGTTAGTGTGTTAAAATATTTATCCGTCTCAATTTTTGGTATAGGCGTTGGCTGACGAGGAATGAATGCTAAATTTGCGAGGTTTGAGGAAGGGGGGTAAGTTTGATTCCAGCATCTATTTTTGGCCGGGGGCGAATGATGGGAGAAGGAAGGGGGATACATTTGGTTCCATTAACTACCAGTTGCTTCATCTGGTCAGTGAACTCCAACATGGGGCAGGGGGAAGGAGGGGGAAAGGTGAGTGGAGAGAGCGATGGCATGGTGTATGGATCCTCAAAGGCGTCAGGGTTGGTGAAGGGGTTTGAGGTGTGTTGGACGGGTGAAGAGGGGGATTGAGATTTCTCATCTCTGTGGTCTTCCATGGTCAAATCTTTGCTCAGGCGGGGGCTGTGGTGGATTACTGCCCTGCTATAGTTATGTCTTCCTCTTGTTTAGATTCCTCTTGTCACGTGTCCTTGGCCAAGGGAGCTGATGTGTGGCGCAGAAAGTGAAGTAGGTTAGAAGTGAACAGCTTTACTCCTGGTTTGTTAAGAAAAGGTCCATCTGCCTTGAAAAGATGTCTGCGATCCCAGAACATGTTGAAATTGTCAGAGAATGAGCGGTACACATAGTTGAAAGCCATGTGCTCAGTGCCAACAGTCTGCTGAATCTCTCAGCTCCTCTTCTGACTGGCGGTAGAGGTCCACTGATAAACACCTTCGCGTTTAGGGAGCTGACTGTTTTCAGTAGATCAAAGAAGTCCTTTTTCAGCACTTCAGACTGTTGCTTTACAACATCATGTGACCCTATATGCAGTATAATGTTATTCACAGTTGGGTGTGCTGCCACGATATCCGGGATTCTGTTGGCCAAGCCAGACACCCTTTCTTTGGGAAAACAGAGTATTTTGGTGTTTTTTCTGCTTTTTACATCTTTTACAGCGGAGTCACCTACAATCAGAGTTTGAGGCCCAGTCGTTAGCTTTCCCTGTAGCTTTTTACTTTTTGAATTGCTCTCAGTCCTTACCCTGCTGTGTGACGATGAGACACAATCCAGGTCAGATGAAGGTCCAGGGTCCTGCTGCAGTGGTGCAAATCTGTTATCAACTTGCAGATTTGGTTGTTGGGGAGGCATTTTGTTGCTAATTCTCCCTTTTGCAGCTGTCCACGGCTGTGTCCTACTAAGTACAGGGGTTGAAGAGGCGCTCTGAAGAGGTCTATCATGAGTTTTTGTTTGCCAATGCAGATAGAAAAGATACAATTCTCGTTAAGAAAGTTTGCATGATGTGCAACATATATCTAGGCTACTAATGCAATCATACAGTAAAGCATGCCTACTTATTTTATTCTTGTAGTGTTATCATCAACAGTTTGTCCACTCAGTTTTATTAAGGGGAAAAGTGTTTTTCAATGAAATGCGGAGGTGGGTACGAGAGCCCTAGCTTTCTGCAAACATTGCGGCTGCTGATCACGTGATCTCGTGAACAGCATTTCTGAAACAGACTTAATATCTGAAAGTTAGCAGCATTTTTTGAATTGACTGTTTGAATTGAATTTGAATCAATGTTACGGTTCTGACCAATCAGAACCTGGTACCAAATTCAAGACCGAATTTGGTATCCATCCCTACTTACATTACATTGGGATGACAAACACATTAAAATAGCTTTTCTATGAGAAGTTTTCAAATGTAAAACCTTCCTGGATTTAAAATTAGTAATACAAAGAGTAATAATTCCTCTTATTTTCAGTTGGAGGAATCCTGTCAAGTCAAAAAGATTTTTTTATGAAAGTGTCTTTTATAATGATGGTCTATAGGCTAATGCTTTTGGGCCTTTTTGGGAGGTAATACTTTTCACAATTAGATTTGGATTTTCCTAATCCTCTCTGAGGACCTACAGGGCTCTGACAGTTCCCCCCGGTTATCAAATAATACTGCAACGTTTTTAAACAATCTACATTACACACAATTAAGAGGAATCAAGGAAAATGTCATTGAAAGGCTCTAATTTTAAGAATTATGAGTATCATCCTGATTAAGATTATCTCTGTGAAAACAATGACAATGAGACTTATATAAGAAAACAAAAGATATAGCTACTGGGAAAATTATCCTGACATTGAGGAGAAAGATGTAGAGGGTGGGAAGAATGGAAGAGAGAGACGAAAAACACTGACAGCCAAGCAGACAACCTACTTTTTTACTCACTCAGCTTCTTCCATTGTGCCACACACTGCACTTTTCTCACCCACGCCAGGGGGGAGATATCCAACACACATATTCAACAACTTGACCATGGATGTGTATAGGATGCGCAACTGATTACTGGGCCGAATTCAAGTACAGTTGAGAAGCATAAAGAAAAGAATTTCTCTGAAAGGAATGTGGCAGTTATTTAAATTATACATTTTCTTTGTTGGCTTTCTATCTCTGCCTCTGAAGTCAGGTCATCACATTTCTTTTAAGTCAGTTCAATTCGGGGAAGTTTTATTGAAATGAATTGAAATGTTTACCAGAGTATTACCTCATAGAAATATGAAAGTCATAAATTGCGGTGAATGCAATAGTTAAAAGTATTCAAAATGAATATGTGAAACATTATGAAAATGTAATTTCCAGATCTTTCACACTTGATATTGTTAGATATAACATGTAATAATATATTTCACGTGATTATTACTAAATAATATTACTACATTAATATACAATCACAATAAAATACAGAAAAAAAGGTCTACAGCCATGCTAGCAGTTGTTTAAGGTTATACTTGCCCTAACATCATCACCATGCTAATATACTCACAATGACAGTGTTAACAAGTTTAGAATGTAGAAGTTTACATTATGATTTTGAGCTGATGATGGAGCTCAACATCTAGTAGATGCGAAGATGAGCAAAGTCTGTTTGCCATCTGGGGACCATGAATGTCTGTCCAAAATTGTATGGAAATCTGTTCAGCAGTTGATGTGGATCTGGACCAAAGTGGTGGACCGACTGTCATTGCCATCCGTAGAGCCATGCTGCTGCTAAAAACAAGAATAAAATAATACAGGCTTAACACATAGAAATGACTGGATAAAGTAACAGGGTGCCAAATGAGAAATATATGAGGCCCATTAAATATCTTTTTTGTCAAAATTTAGAGAAGAAGAAAAGCAGTTTCCATCCAGACGTTTTGTTAAGTTCTACAAATATAATGTACAGTATTCCAAGCTCAGTGGGCTTTATTGGAAGGTATAACTGTGTTGTTTGTCAGCATAAAAATGTAATAAGCCACAATAGCATTTTAATTATATTACCCAGAGTAAGCATATATATGAAAAATAAAATAGCACCCAGAGTTGTCTCATGAGGAACTCCAAGGAAGAGATTTGATTGTATATGAATGCACAGAACAAGTTAATACTAGTAATACTAGAAATTCTAGAAATTCCAGCCCAGAGTCTCAGCCTGTAACGAAGAATTCAGTGGTTGATTGTTTCAAGTGGTGCACTTAAAGCAAATAAAAGTTAAATATAGCCCATCCCAGCAAAAGAGGCTTTTGTTCTTCGATGGGTTCTTTCCAATTGTACACAAAGGTAAACATTTTTTAAATAAACAGACAGGTAAATACAAAATTACAACATTAGTCAACAATTATTTTGGAAAGACAAACTTTCCCAACATCACCTAGCACAGCAGCATCAGAAGGTTTTCTTACACTGCAGGATAGAAGATTCTTATTCATAAAGTATGTATTCAGGATTGTATTTGTCAATACGGTAGTTTTGGATATTAAAGTAAAAAGTGCAATTCAGTGTTTTTAAGTCTTATCAGGTTACAACACTAAACTGACACCTTCTCTGACATATCTCTCTGTCTTTCTCTGTCTGTCTCTAGTTTTGGAGAGCTTGCCCCCGGCTCGTTATAAGGAAACCATATCAACACTGTTGGCATGGTTACAACAGTGCGAGGCCAAGCTGGCCATCCCATCTACGGCTGTTACAGAGTATCCTATAATGGAACAAAGACTGCAGGACATTCAGGTAAATACACACACTCCCACACTTAGGTCTGCAGATTAGTGATATATTCATATTTTAATATTTTATCTGAAGTTATACAGAGTGGATTCAGATACATATAATTAATTTATAAAACTGAGAAAATGCGTTCACACATTAATTTAGCTTTTTCTGGTGTCACATGACCTAATGGCAGACTAGTCGGGCGAAAATTGAGCTCCTTATAGTGTATTGCTATGTTTATCCTTTTGAAGATACTAACCAGAGACATTTGTGCTCAGCCGGGAGGATTTTGTGGATGCCGAAAATGTCGAAAACTAAAAAGTTAGCTGCTGGTGGAGATATTAAAAAGCACATGCTCCCCAGTGGAGAGCCAAGATGATGCTGCTGTTGTGACCGTAGCAGAAAAGCAACAGACGCCGGCAGCTATTGGTTAAATATTTGCAGCACTGGAGAAATCACAACTGTGCTAGAAGGTCTGAAGGAAATGTGCCACTTCATAGTTTCGATGGAGTCAAAACTCTCCAGCCTGGTCATCAGGATGGATGAAGTTGAGAGTCGCGTCAACAAACACAGACAGGCAGACTTATGTAACGAAGGATAAGAAGTAAAGACATTTACTGAAATAACAACTAAACTTCACAGTAAATTATACTGTGTTGTATCAAATCTGTGGGCCTTTCACTCAAAAAGAGGACTGGCCGAATGCTGTCTTGCACTCTGCAGGTTATTTACATTTTTTCAACAAAATACAAAACATACAACTCGCAATTTGGTGTGTCTTTCAGACCAATTCTAAACAATCTGGGGGGAGTCCAATAGAACCAATGCATAATCTTGAACTGAATGAGGCGCACCCTCATATCGCGTGACAGAGTTTTAATATTCCTACAAATTCTGTCCCACTCCTCATCATCCAGTGTAATACTCTGATCCCTTTCCCTTGTCTTTTTGAGGGCTGTCCAGGCTCCATCCCCTAGGTTCTGCATAGAAAAATACCCAGATGCCTCATGACCTTTTCCATATTTCAACAACACCTTACTTAAACATTATGGTGCCTTCGGGGCTGAAGAACTGGATCCAATAATCCCCACTCACAGATGGCGAAGTTGCAAAAGTCTAAAAGATTGAAACCTAGGGATTCCAAATTTCTGTACCACATCCTCAAATAATTTCAATATGCCACAGAGATACAGATCCCCCAGTGTGACAATTCCCTTTTCCAACCAATCCCTCCAAAAAAGGGGAGATCTACCAATACATAACTTGGGATTTCGCAAAACACTTGATGGAGTATTTAGATATGGATCCGGTTCAAACAGCCGGGCCACTTTGGTCCAAACGACATTTAAGTGAGAGATTATCGGATGCGTTTTTGCCTCACCATACAGTTTAACAGACATTGTAAGGGTGATAATGGGGCAACAACAGATTGCTCAATACAATACCAGGGTGAGGCTCTCTCAGGAGGAAGTGAACAGTGGGCCAGATGCCTTAAGTTAAAAGCATATAGTACAACATCCTTGTTAACATTATTCTTCAAACTCCAGTTTGACTTGACAGTGTTTTTTTTTTAAATTGCCGTAGCCGTTCCACTTCCTCCCCGGCTTGTGCAACGCCCCCCGGCTACGTCAAATAGAGACCTAGCACTGTTTTGAGCGGAGCAGAGTAGAGAGCCGCTCTTGGCACGTGGCACATTGTGAAATTCTAGCAGTCACCTTCCAACTTGCTGTTCAAATGCTTTCACCCTTTACTCTTACAATGAGATGTAACTGCTTTCAGTGCTCAACTGACATCAACTGATATGTCAGCTGCATTGATCTCCTTCTCTCCAACTCATTGTTCAACTGCTTTTATATTTTACAATTCATTTGAAATTTCAGCTACCTACTACTATTTTTACAATTTTATCTTATCAGTTAACTTATCAGGGCTTGAATCATGTAGTGTAGTGTAATGTTGAGGCTTGGTATAATGGCAGCTCACTATCTGGTATGAATCACAGGTAGTTATGCTGTTAGGTCGGTATATCATAATCCCATCATCCATTAGGAGTCAACAGGGATTCAGCAAATAGGTGCATTTGCTCTGTATCCCTGTGTATGCTCTTGACAGCACTGCTGCTCAGATCTCTTTACAATTCCCATTACATGCCAAAATGGTGCGGTCTCCCTAATCCTGTGGGGCTGTATAACACTGTAATCATTTTTTACTACGCGTTGTAAAGTTATATGGCCACTGGCGATGCCAAACTGCCAAAGCAGCACTCTTTTAAAGGACGCTTTTCCTCTGCTCTTTGAGGTAGCAGGCAGAGGATAAAGAAGAGAGAGAAAACAGATGACATGCCCCATTACCCAAGAGTCTGATTCATACCCACAACCTAGTGAGTAAATTGCATGCATCTGATACACCAGGACATCCCCAAATCACAGTTCACAAATCACATTTTAAAACTTTGTAGTCAACTTTGTAGTCAACCTCAGGGAGCGCGCAAAAGGGGAACCCTTGTGGGCTGCAAGGTCTGCAGTACATTGCCGTTGCAAATATCCCAGAGCCCTAAATGATTTTTGACAACCTCTGGTCCATCTGGTTTTATTTTCTATAAAAGCTTGTAAAACAGCAACCCTGTTGTCCATAGTCAATCTATGTACATCCATTTTTTCAGGAAAAACTAGGCTATTAGAATATTTGTGCTGCAGTGAGGTCACTTGAATGTTAAAAAGGTTGTAGGACCATAAAGACAAATAAATACATAAATAAATAAATAAAACGGAACATGAATCTCACAGATATATATATTGATATCACACACACAGCAATGCCACACAATCATTTGTGTTGTTTAAAACAGTTCTATATATTTGGAGTCATCCAGTGCAAAAATAAACATATTGAAAATTATAGCTCATATAAAGGACAAACTATTTACATTTCTTACGTACAGTGTATCAATCTTGGATGTAGCAGTATGGATTAATTGCACAAAGACCCCGACAAACTCTGGAGTTCTAGGCTGGATACAAAACCTTCTGTAAGGGCTAGGAAGACAACAAAGACATCAGCAGAATGGGGCAACGGTTAGCTTTTAGCTCCAAATGACCATATATTTCTACTAGTTATAATTATAAAGTTATACAGTTATGAATCAGAAGTGCAAATCAGTCAGTCAAATTAATTCATGTATCATTGAGGTGAATAATTGTCGTATGCATATTTAAGGAGGTTACTTCCCCCAACAAAAGGCTCTTAGCTGTCTCCATCTTTCAAATACATCTCCAATATTTACCTGGGGTTCGTTACGTCTCTGGTCACGCAACTGTTAGAAACATGCCATGGTTTTTTAGGTTGGGTAGAATCTTGTTGTCAGAAAACATAGTATTTCAGCTTAGCAGGTTACCTTAATATCTGATGACATATTGTGGTCATTTTTGGATTTAATACAGTACATATCTACATATTGCACCTTTTAAGAGTGAATACATCTAATTAACGAACCAAGATGCTGACAAAATCTTATTTCATTGGACCTTAAAGCCATCACTATATAAACAATATAAAATGGTCGCTTATGTTCACAACTTAGTCGTTTGCTGTCCTGTATTCTGTGAAATGCAGTATTCATTCATTTTAGCAGCTCTAACGGAAAGCTAAACTATACAGTACCTTCAGAAACCTAAAAACAGAGATTTTCAGTGAAAATTTGTGATTTTGTGAAGCCTGACTTGCAGCTGTTTAACATGCAGAGAGCATGGCCTTTTAAAACTTGATATTAGTCTTGTAGCGTGGCAGGGAGATCAAATCTAGTAGCCTAAGATTAATTAAAGTTGATTATAGATAATAGGAATTCATTCTGCATACTGATAAGCAGTCATAAAATTCTTTCCCCTCTCGTCACTCAGAGAGTCTTCCACGGTTGTGTAAGTACGAGCCTGCAGGTGACCGTATCACCTCTCACTCTAGTTGTTTGTTCATTAAAATAATGAGCACTCCTGTCATGTGGGAACTTGGTTTGAATCCTGACCTAGTGTAAGGAAAACAGAACTCCAGCAGATATTAAAAACAATCTGATTGGTTGAATTAAGTGACAGATGATTATTAATATCATCCACAGCTGCTGGTAGAAGTTATAAAAGACCGGTGTGCAGTCAATCACTACCTATAATTTAGATGGTATTAGGGCCAGAGCACCGAAGTTGTCGGTCGGCGAAGGCCCTATTACAGTTGATAGAATTGTTATTATTTCACCTAATGAATCATATTCATAATAATAATTCATAATAATATATCATATATTTTTGAGGGGGTAAATGTGCTTAGAAAGTTAGGAAACTGTGCACACTTATTATAACAGGTGTAAATTTACATCTTATCGGGGCTCTAGGGCTTGGGCATGGCAAATTGGCTTGATAGCGCCCCCTACAAAATGTCAAAGTAGTAGCCCCTGCAGTGGGTTCTTACCTTAGATGTATTTTTGGTGTATTTTGGTAGGCATATGGGTCGCACTTACGGTTTCATGTTTACAGTACATTTAAAAGAGGTAATACGCTGTACTTTATCAAATTAGACCAAAACAAGATCTTTATTAGACAGAAAACGAACACAGTTAAACGCTAATTAGAAACCATACACCTAAATTATGCTGTAACTAGAAACGCATATATTGCCGTATTAAACTCAAAATATACTATATCTAGACAATACATTATACAAATTTCATTCTATTTAGAAACCAAATACCAGTGCTTAGAAGAAAACTAGGCTACTGGTAAACCACATCGTCACATCTGCTGCTACTTAAGTCTCTCATGCCTGGATGCTCTCCGGAGTCCCGTGGTGTTTGTAGGTGGTTCATACTGTATATGTATATACTAATACATGCTTCATCGACACTCTACTTCCATATATGCTGGACTGTCTCAGGGGCTTCTTTACTCAGGGGTTCTGTCTGGTATGGTAGACTGCGGCCTCTATTGATCTTGTGCTCAGCGCCTGTTCTTGTGCTGCCTTTAGTGCCTCTGTGCTATCTTTCAGACCAGCTTTTTCCAGCCACTGGTATGATTTCTGGATATCAGCCACTTCTTCTGTCTGTCAGTGGTACATGCCATGCAGGAGCTTGTGCTTCCATGATGGTTCTTTCTCTCACCCTGCCTCTTCCTTTGGCAGGTTATTATACCAACGGGGTATTTGATGACTGAAAGTGTCTGCTAAAGTGACGTGCAATTCATGTGGAAAAGTTGGACATTTTTCCAAAATGTGTCGATCTGGACAAAAGGAGGTGTGTGAAATAGTGATAAACGGACTGACTGTGCTTTTAATGACTGATATTGTGCAAGACAAAATTCTCTGTACTGTGCAAGTGAATGCAAATGGACACTGTCATGATATTGAGCTAATAGTAGACACCGGTTCATCAGTTTCTATCATTCCAGAGAGCACTTACCACACTCTCTTTCATACATGTGAACTTTCTGAGCCTGCAGTGAACCTGTTCACATATTCGAGAGAGAAAATACCTGCCACAGTTACTCATGATTGGCATTCTACTACAGGCTCATTCGTAGTGGTAAAGTCTCTGATGATCCTACTGCACTGACGGCACCTACTGCACCAAGCACAATACCACAGATTGCACCCGAGATCCAGGTACAGGAGATTGGCTGTGCAAAGGGATTTGTGCACACAATTCAACTCAAACCAGAGGCTGTGCCAATACAACAAAAACTCAGAAGACTTCCCTTCTCGGTGAGGCAGGCCGTGAGTGATGAGCTCAAAGACCTACAGGAAAAGGGCGTTACAGAACGCATTGATGCATCTACATGGGTCTCTCCGATAGTTGTGACGCAGAGAAAAGATGGAGGAAAACTGTGCATGTGTGTTGACCTCAGGGAACCTAACAAAGCCATTGTCAGTGACTGTCACCTGTTACCACAGATGGACGAGCTATTCTCTAAACTGAGAGGAGCCACAGTCTTCTCTACCATCGACCTGGCCTCTGCTTACCATCAAATGTTACTGCATCCAGCAGTTTTAATAGCCGTGATATAACTGCATTTATCACACATGATGGATTTTTTCGTTTCTGACCATACTAGCAGGCATACCAGGAGTACAGGCATACCTGGATGATGTGATTTGCTACGGAACCACTCAACCGCAGCATGATGCCAACCTACAGAGGGTGCTGCATGCCTTGAACGAGGCAGGACTTAAGCTGAACATGCAGAAGTCCAAGTTCAACCAGACTTCTTTGCAGTTCCTAGGCCACACCATATCCAAAGAGGGGCTTCACCCAGATCAAGATCAGATCACAGCTGTGGCCAATGCACCTGCCCCACATGACACATCCTTCCTGCGATCCTTCTTGGGTCTTGCGTCATGATACAGTAAATTTATTCCTGACTTTTCTATTGTTGTTGAACCTCTACGTTAGACACTCAGGGAGTCTACAGAACAACAGTTTAACTGGACTGCTGAGGCTGAGCATAGTTTTACTGAAATTAAGAGACTGATTGTTGAGAGCCCTGCCCTAGCACTGCAACTCTGAACTGCCTAACTACAGATGCCTCTGATTACGGACTAGAGGGTATACTGAGCCGACTTAGTTCAGACAACACAGAGAGTCGTGGCATTTGCATCCAGAACACTTTGCCCTGCTGAAAGGAAATATTCCACTGTTTAATGGCAGGCGTTTGGGCTGTTGAAAAGTGGAGAACCTATCTGTTACGCACAGATCATCAAGCGCTTACTACCCTGCTCACATCCAAGGGTACTGGCCGTGCTGGACTGCGAATTGCAAGGTGGTCTGCATGACTACTTTGCTTTACATATGATGTTGCTTACCGCCCTGGGAAACTGTGACTGCCGACTGCTAGTCCAGGCTTCCACTGCCTAACACAGGAGAAGCTGAAGTGGAACCGGACATAGTAGCTACTGTTTTCATGGAGTCTTTGCATGCCATGTCCTTGTCAGAGTTCACCACTGCATGTGACACTTGTCCTGAACTGACTCAATTGCGACAGCAAATACAGAAAGGCTGGCCAAAATGCAGAAGGAATGTACCAAATGAGCTAGCTTAATACTTCAATGTACGAGACAAACTGACTGTGGACAAAATACTTGTCATGAGAGGTGCTGACCGCTTGATTGTGCCTACATCACTGCGATCCAAAGTGGTAGACTTGGCACATGAGGGGCACCAGGGAGTGGTGCGCACTCAACAGAGACTGCAAGAACTGTATTGGTGGCCACAAATGGACAAAGATGTACAGAGTAAGATAGCTTAATGTGTGTCATGCCAATACAATGACAAAACGGTGAAGACTGCACCTGCACCACTTACACCTGTCAAATTGCCAGATGGACCATGGGAAAAGGTGGCCATTAACATAACCGGTCCTTTCGAACGTGCTACATGGGACTGTCATTATGCCATCACTCTCACAAACTATTACAGTAAATGGCCAGAAGTAGCATTCACCTCTACAGTCACAACAGAGGTGATTACCCGCTTTTTAGGTACAGTGTTCAGTTGTGAAGGAAATCCGACCTGCCTGGTCTCTGACAATGGATATCAGTTTACTTCCCATGAGTTTGCAAAGAGAGAGAGAGATAAAGCATATGCGCTCCAGCGTCTACTACCCATGAGCCAGTGGAGCGATTGAGAGATTCAATAGGGTATTAAAAGAGTGTCTCCAGCCTGCAGAAAGAACACACAAGCCTTGGAAACAAACAGTGACAGAGTTCTTACAGATTTACCGTGTTACACCGCACGCTACTACAGGAGCTACTCCATTTGCGTTGCTGAGAAAGAGGAAGATGTGCACAAAACTGAACACAAATGACACAAAATGACATCACACAAAAAAAGTCAAAGAAACTGTGAGACAAAATCAACAAAACAGTAAGGAGTATACAGACAGAAAGCGAGGAGCAAAAGTGCCCACCTTCCAAGTGAACGATGCTGTGCGAGTCCGGAGACCGGATATACAAGGGGTCATCCAAATACACAGAACCTCTGACAGTCGTAAAGAAGGTCGTGTGACTCTCTTGTTCATGGTTTCGTGCATTTTTAGGTAGGCAGATAGCATTAAGGGTCTTGCCGAAGGACCCACACTAGATTGCTGGTCCATGAACGGGATTCGAACACCAGTCTCCCCAGTAATCTAGCTATCCAGCTGCATATATTTATGTGTGTGTACAACCATGGTAGAGAATATATAAATATTGTTTTTATTTTTATAACCTCTACCATGGTTGATTTTACCTCATACTTGTAGTTATTGAGTCCTTACATGCTTTTAATGTGTCCTTTTTATATCTGTAAATATCAGGGATGTGAAGATTCACCGATTTGCATCAGTGCATGGACATAAAAGTTTCTTCTCCACTCATCCCATTGATGTGTGCTGCGGTGCTGACCATCAGACTGCCTCGTGCGTGCCAAGACACACACAGACCTGCATTTAGGCTGTTATGTTACGAAGACTATTGCACATTCACGTATATTATATTTATTGTCGAGCTTCATAGGTTTACTTTATGAAAATGATCAGGTGACACCTATTCCTAACTGTGCAAAGAGGGTTACAGTACACTGTAACTATGATATAATATCTGTATTGTCTAATGGTTTATATCATACTGTGTCATCATACAACCCCAAATCAGAAAAAGTTGGGACAGTATGGAAAACACAAATAAAAAAAGAAAGTAGTGATTTTTAAATGTACTTTGACTTGTGTTTCATTGCAGACAATACAACAGCACATAATGTAATGTGTTCCTCATGATTTTTATTGTTTTTTTTTTCAAATAAACAAAATTCCTATTTTGGTTCTTGCAACACATTTCAAAAAAAGTTGGAACAGTAAAGCATTTACCACTTTGTAATGTTGCCATTCCTTTTCACAACACTTAAAAGACGTTTAGGGACTGAAGACACCAAGTGATTAAGTGTTTCAGGTGTAATTTTGTCCCATTCTTGCTGCAAACAAGTCTTAAGGTGGGCAACAGTACGGGGTCTTCGTTGTCGCATTTTGCGCTTCAAAATGCGCCACACATTCTCTATTGGAGACAGGTCGGGACTGCAGGCAGGCCAGTCAAGTACCCGTATCCTCTTCCTCCGCAGCCAGGACTTTGTAATGTGTGCAGAATATGGTTTTGCATTATCTTGTTGAAATATGCATGGACGTCCCTGGAAAAGATGTCTTCTTGAAGGCAGCCTATTGTGCTCCGAAATCTCTATGTACTTTTCAGCATTAATGGTGCCATCACAGAAGTGCAGTTTAACTTTGAAATACCTGAAATACTGATTCATCTGACCACAGTACACGTTTCCACTGTGTGATGGTCCATCCCAGATGCCTCCGAGCCCAGAGAAGTCGACGGCGCTTCTGAACACTGTTAACATAGGGCTTCCTTTTGGCACAGTACAGTTTTAACTGGTATTTGTGACTGTAACTATGTATTGTGGTACTTGACAAAGGTTTGCCAATGTAGTCCTGAGCCCATGTGGTGATATCGCTTATAGATGAATGACGATTCTTGATGCAGTGCCGCCTGAGGTATCGGAGATCACGGTTGTTCAGCTTAGGCTTGCGCCCTTGTCCTTTACGCACTGAAATTCCTACTCATTCCTTGAATCTTTTAATTATGTTATGCACTGTTGAAGATGAAATAAGCAAATGTCTTCCTATCTTTCTTTGAGGAACATTGTTTTTAAACATTTCAAAAATGTCCTCACGTATTTGTTGGCAAACTGGCGATCCTCGGCCCATCTTTGCTCCTAAAGGGCTAGACCTTTCTTGGATGCTGCTTTTGTACCAAATCATAATTACAATCACCTGTTGACATCACCTGTTTCAAATCACATCATTAGTTAACCAATTTACCTGATTACTAGCCCTTAATTGCTCCTGTCACAACTTTTTTTGGAATGTGTTGCAGGTCTGAATGACAGGAAAGGATGTATATTTACAAATGAAATTAAGTTGACCAGACAAAACATGAAAAATTTTGTGTTCACATTGTCTGCAATGAAATACAAGTCAAAGTACATTTAGAAATCATTACTTTATTTTTTTATTTGTGTTTTCCATACTGTCCCAACTTTTTCTGATTTGGGGTTGTATTAGACAACCCTATAGAATAATGACTGTCCTTCAACAGGTGACCGTGGGTTCAAAGAGAGATACAGAGATTATAATGATATTCTTGTATTATTTTGCATTGTGGCAAATGATAAACGTGGGGGTCAGGTACAGAAATAGGCTTGTCCATGGGATTCCATGCTCTCCAATGGAGCTGAATACAAATTGAGAAAGAGGAGGAGGAAAAGAAATGAAAAAGCCACAACTTTGAGAAAAAATAGTCTTTAATGCCTCCCTGCTTGGGATTCAGTGTTGCAGCAGAAGGATTGTGGGTAAGCCATAGTAACTGACGGATGTCCTGTCCAGGGGCTGTGCTCGAACTAAGCTAAACTAAGCCTCTGAGCCAACTACGAGGCTTTCTTCCCCAAAACCCTCCACTGCAACCAGGAATTCCCTCACCTATGCACTTGTAATTCATCCTGCACAGCAGGGTAAGCAAAATAGAATAGTGTGAAAAGGCTTTCATTACAAATTGTTAACAGTGACAGGCTCATAACCTCTCGTGCTTGCCATCCTACACTCTCATTTCACCCCGCTTAAAGGGATACTTCACTGATTAGCATTATGCTTTGTATCAGTAGAAACCCTGTAGTATTTTCGAATGACCGTGCTTCCCTCGCTCATGTCCCCCTGTGACTAGATTTATCTGTATTGTGGGTCTGGAAAAAAGCCTCTGATGATGCAAAAATTGTTATTTAGCGTCATCGGAGGCATTTGAGCCACGGTGAAACGTTGTTTCGTGTATATGGTTGAAATGACAATAAAACACACTTGAGTTGCATGTTGCATGCATTTACATGAAGTATGCGAGCACACATGATAGATGATGATCTGATAAATCATATGTGGATGTGAGTTTCCTCCTATGTTTCTACTATGTTTAGAAATGTGTCAAGGAAATGCCAGCGAAAGGATTGATTTGTGGAGCGCTGGGCAACTCTTTTCATCAATAAATAGTTGGGTACAAAACTGCAAAACTGCCTGTAAAAACTGAACGTTTTAGTTTAGTTTAATTCTCTCAGCACATGCCACTCTCACTCCCCTCTCTCGCTCGAGACACAGGTCTCCAGCCTGCAGTTCAGTGCGGCTGCTGGGTAGCACAAATCTCTTTCTTTTTTCTCTGTATTTTTTAAGTCGAGAAGCTGACAGCAAAGCCCAAATTTACTTTTAATATTTAACAAAGAAAGATGTTCTCCCATTCTCTTAAAATGGTCATAAATTGATACTAGAGCAGCCTACTTCCTTGTCTAGCTGCTGCAATAAATGAAATGCAGAGGAGGAGAAATCAGTCTGCACAAAACCATCTGATGGTTATTTATTTGTGCTTTAGAACTACATTCACTGTGAAACAAACATAAAAAAAAAGCTTTATTTCTCTCTCCCTACTGTATAATGACAAAATCAAGTAGCTACAAACCATTAGTTATTGTGGTAGACACCTGGGGCCTCATGTATAAACGTTGCGTACGCACAAAAAGCTTGCGTACGCTGGTTGTCACGGACATTTCCTGATGTATAAAGAAAAACTTGACGTGAGAATGTGCGGGCCGTCACGCAAACTGTTGAGCAATCGTGAGATTGTGCGGACCGTCCGCAAAGTCTTGTCTGGCTCTGTAACGTGGCGAATTCTAAGTTAAAAGTGCTGAAAATCAGCAAACATTACAAAATAAAGTTTCCACTTCACTTACTGGCATATGTCTGTGACGTTGTCTATGAAAAAACATATTTATACCCGCTGATACTCCATAAAAGTTTGATCATTTATATGGATAATGTTTCACATCTTTCACACTATTAACTGTTTAATCTGCAGGCTACTTAACCTGTTAAACATGAGGACGGGAAATATATTCAGTCATCCTCTGTATTTAGATGAAATACATACTCACTGTGCAACAAAAATATCGGCAATCTTTTTGTTAGTGTCTGTAAGTCAGTTACTGAGGCTCAGACATCCATGGCGCACGGGATGCGGGACGCACGGCTCCATCTCCCCAGGAACAAACGCTGTTTTCGGGTGGGCAAACTCATGTGATGCGTAATTGATCCCGTGGATGATTTGTAGGCTATTAAGTGAACAAGGTGTACCCGGTGCACCAAACACTGGCCCGTCTTGACTGTCTTAATTCTGCACATATTTCTGTTACTGTAGTCCTATTTACTATTTCATTTATTTCATCCATGCGTGGCGCAGCGGATCCGTGCGCACTGTCACCTGCCGTGGAGACGTTGGCCTCGCGCCTCTCCTCTGAGTCGGATCTCTCTCGCGCTCTAGCCTACTAACACTTAAAATAAATGGCATTACATCAGTGAGTTCAAACTGCTTATTGTGCGTCATTTGGACTGACACTGAGATGTTGTTCTGTAACTGGTGTGGTGCTGCCTCTATTCTCTTGATTTCCACTTCGACATTGGACATTGTTTTTTTAATTTCTGCCATTCACTGCCTGGTCAACATTTGCCACTCTGGGCATTTTCTTTTATTGCTTATCCAAGATGACAAACCTCCAGACAGAAAAACATTTCTCGCCTCCACTTCCGCGATCAGCACCTAAACCTCGGTGAAGTTTTTTTCCGTCTGCAGCGGGATAACCCGCTGTGATTGGACGAAGAATGACGTCGGGGGCGCATTTATAGTAATTTCCATATTCATTTATGGGAGGAGGCAAGGCGGGGTCAGTGGCTCATTCATGTGCGCTCAATTTCACGTTGATTGTGATGTATAAAGGAAAGGTGCGCAGGACCTGGCGTACGCCCGGTTTTATACATCTGAATATTTCTGTGCGTAGGTACTTTTCTAGTTTTGGTCGTACGCCATCTTCTGGTATGAAAGCTGCGTATTCTTTTATACATGAGGCCCCTGGACTGGAGTATGTGATGTTAGCCGTTCACTAAATATGACATGTAAAGCCCCGCCCATTTCTAGCACTTAAGGTAATTCTTATACATTGCTCCCTGGTTGTGACCTATAACATATACCCATGTTGACTGGCTTGATTTGGATTTCCAAAAGAAGGGTTGAACACTGGTCAGATAACCAGGGCCCAACCCTGGTCATTGCTGTGAAAGAGGTATTAGTGTAGACCTTCAGTGCCTCATCTTCTGAACATCACAGGATGGCTCTAACACACAAGCTACAAGACATAAGTTACACCACTCCTCTGATCTTACTGTGTTTCACACTTAGCAATCATCTCACATCCCATTTGATGTATAACTCGCTACTGTAGGCTGCAGCCGACAGTCTACATTCCGTATCAATTGTTTGTGAAAGTCTTGATGTTGATTTGGGGTTAATGGCATAGCTGGATAGGTAGCTTGTCTTGTTAAACATACTCATCAAATCATATTTACTGATTGTCAACCATACACAATGTAATTGACTTTGTATCTTGTTAGCATTATGTCTGACTTGTAGCTCTCTAAGCCAAAGGGTTCTATGAGCTGAGTGGACTAGAAATATCTTAAATTGCCAAGTTGTATCAAAGGACCATCCTATTTACTGGAGCAGTGAACAACATTTGAATTTCATAAGAACCTTATGGGATGGGAATGATTGTTCCAGGTGTTAGTCAAACATTCAGGGGTTACCAGGGAAACAGGCTTATTGCTTGCTCTTTGATTGCAAAATGCATGAACATGAAAAAAGTGAACCATGGTATAAGCAGGTAAGTGCCCTTTGAGGTGTCCATTAACCCTAACCCCCCATCCTTACACAAAGTCCATGGATTTACTTCGTAATTTGACATTTTAGTAATGGAATGTACTTCAAATGATTTTATGATCTTTACGATAAATGTCAAGTGGAGTTTGTTTTCCCATAGATCCTTACACACAAAAAGAGACACTTATAATGTATTTTAATTCTGCACCTATTGCATCCAAAGTCTCAATTTATTATTATTTTTATGTATGTATTCAGTTTTGGTTCAATGAGCTATGATGGGCATTTTTTATGATTAACATAACACTCTTTCTCTCTCTTTCTACATCTGGACCTCTCATTGCCTCCCATTGCCACAACCGCCACTTGTCAGACAAAGTGGCAAAATGACTTGTATTTTCTCTCTTTACACTTCCCCCAAGCATCCATCCTGGCCCTGCCTAATTTCAACTATGTCTCTCTTTCACCCCTCTAGGCCCTCCAGGTAGCTTTGGCTGAACACCAAGGGGAGGTGGACTACCTGACCTCAGCTGTGGAGCAGGTCTTCCAGAAAGCTCCACCAGACATCAGTCAGAAGTAAGACATGAAAAATGATAGCGTGCTATATAAATCCATTGACAGAAAGTAGGGTGACCAGATGAGAATGGATAAAATATATAAATATGTAAATATAACCTGTACATAACGAATGCACATGTATACAGATTAAATAGCAAGAAGCAACAAACCATAACAATATACATAATTATATGCAATATACATAATTGCTATGCAATAAATAGTTGCTGTGCAAACAACCAAATAATACTGGATAGTAATGGGAATCAATATAGGTTTCATTGTGTAGTTATATCCATTGGTCACTAGATGGCGCTCCAAGACTACTAATCAACATAGCAGGTCTCAGGTCCAACAGTCATGTGACAGACCAGTGGCGCGAATGGCACGGCGAAATGCGCTTCAACAATTAAACTAGCAACACTATCGCAGTCGCACTATCGAGTGCAACAGCTGAACTAAGCAGGATTGTAATTCAAATGTACAACACTGTACTAACATGCATCCATGAATAAATTATTAACTATTGTTTCTGAATGATATATTTGCTGTAAGTTCCTAGCATTACAGTAGACATGAGCATGCTATCCTGAACTACAATTAAAAAAAAATACTATACATGCAAAGATACATGCAACACCAGCATTGACATAAAATTGTGCACTTACGTTCTCAATAACGCACACGGCAACACAACATAAGCTTTATACCAGTAAAGTGCAACTTTAGGAGCAGCTGTACTCAGCAAACTACAAAAGGAAAAGCCAAAGTTGCGCATGTGCACAAATGTGCGAGTCCAAGGAGTGACGTAGGCTCATCAGTCCAGCAGGGGTTAATTTTTGAATAATAAAACTGCAGTAATCCAGGGGTATTTCTCTACCCAGTCCTCCTGGTACCTGCAGAGACGTTTTTGCTTTTTAGCTACGTGTTCACCAGCCTGACCCTCCATTTCAACAATTAAGTAAGTAATGAAAAATAGCAATGCGTGTTATCAAAATTCGCTCCTAGCCTCCTACGTAGGGCCTACTGTTGCAGCCGACGGGAGCTGGCTGCAATCACCATGAACAGTTTTTAATGTTCTATCTGACGATAGTCTGCTCTTGAGACTTTGCTCTAATTCTCGGGACAATTAGTGCAGGATTCGGGACAACTGCTTGGATTTTGGGACTGTCCCGAATTTTTCAGGACGTCTGGTCACCCTAACAGAAAGAATTAAACAAGATTAAGTACAATGGTTCCAAACTGCCAAAGCCTCAGGGTCCAGATTTTTCTGTTGACATAAACCTACTTAAAACACATTCCATAACGTTCCATATTCAGCTTATCTCCACTGCTTTGACTATTTTTGTTCAGGCGTGGTGAAAACTTGCAAATGCCATCAGGTGCATCAGAAGAAGGCAGAGGAACATGATTTGCCTCGTGTCAAACTGTCAGGATAAAGTGACAGTTTCAGCAAATATGACAGTAACATATTTTCATAAGTTACCTACTGAACCTTAAAAGCTCAATTAAATTAGAAGCATTGAAGCATTCTCAAGTCTGTCCTAAAACTATAGTCAGGTTTGTGATTTCTCATTATTGGGAATGAAAATCGTATTAGTTTAGTAGTTCATATGGCCATTGTAAAACAGGAAGTCTGCGTTAGTAATGCTTAGGTAAAGAATTATGCCATGTCACAAACCAACAGGCTTCTGTAATTTTCTATAGGTATCGCATAGAGATGGATGCCATCATGGCACGTTGGAGACGGCTCGGCACCATGCTGACAGACACCGCCCAGAGAATCCAGGAGCTCATGGCCAAACTGATGCAGTTTGAGGTGAGACTGATTATAGGATTACTATATGTTGCTTGAGAGTTATTGGCCTGAGAGAGAGTCAAGAATAACAGTAATACAGGGCTTGTTCTGCTGGTAGACATGTCTTAATTTCAAAACCCACTCTTGTCCCTCCACCAGAATGACGTAAAGACTTTAAAAAAGTGGATGGCAGATGTGGATGTGTTCCTGAACGAGGAATGGCCAGCACTGGGAGACTCTGAAGCTCTGGAGAAACAGTTAGAGCAGTGCACGGTGAGGAAACCATGCATCTTGACATTACGTCAAGGTTCATTTACTGTCCTTGTACAACACAGGGTTGAACAACAAAATGCAGTTGTAGTTCATTCACTGTATGCTACACAAGAAAAACAAAAACAAAACAGTAGTGCATTTCTGCAGTGCATTTTTTTTTATATTTGCATCAGTAGGAATGTGAACAGAAGCAAACAAACAAGTCCTATTTCATCCATTACACTATCCTGTGAAGGGATATCAGCCAGAAGCGGGCTGGGTAGTGAAACAGCCCTACTTCCAAGCTAGGCAGCCCAGATATTATCCCGGCTCTCTTCCTGGTAAGGACACACTGCCATCGGTGGTGCTTGGTCCAGCTGGTCTGGCTGGCTGGTAGGAAGATGCCGTGGGCAATTTCTATACTTGCGTATCTGATGTCGATGAATGTATCTCTGGTATAGGCCATGCGTACAAAGGTGAAAAGACAACAAACCAGGGACCATCTTACGATGGGATCACACCAGCTGCGATGCAAGATTGGGCCAGGGGCGTAAAGTGTGTGTGTGTGTGTGTGGGGGGGGTGGCTCCTTCCCTACTTCCTAACCCCTTACTTGCTCGGACCACACCCATCTTCGAACTTGGCCTTCATTTTGATCTTACACCTCACAGTTTCATGACAGTTGTGATCGCAGTGACGAAATATGTCCGCAGACAGACAGAAATATAAACACCTGGCAAAGTATTTAAATCTGCTTAGAATGTTAAAATGTCCAAGGAATTCATTCAAAATAACACTTAAAGTTTCTAAAATATCCAGGAGTCTATAAAATATCCCTCAAGGAAATAGAAAGGAAACTGACTACCTGTACAGACATTGAACCACAGATGTGATCCACAATCACAATTCTACCTGTGTAACCCCTGTCCTGCATTGTGATTGGCCAGGCTCTGGTGAATGACATCCACACCATCCAACCCAGCGTCAACGGCATCAATGAAGTGGGTCTGTACCTAAAAAAAGAGGCAGAGCCACCGTTTGCCATCCACATCCAGAAAGAACTGGACGATCTCAACGGCCAGTGGGAGAACGTCTGCAAACAGGTGTCTACCCTTCATCCAGATTGTGTGTTTTCCTGCTTTCATGTGTCCGTATAATGCTGAGTGTTTGTGTGTTTTCCTTTTCGCCGTCTAGGCCTATGCTAAGAAGTCCGCTTTGAAAGGTGGCCTTGATAAGACCATGGCTCTGAGGAAGGAGATGCAAGAGATGCAGGAGTGGATCAACCAGGCTGAGGAAGACTATCTGGAGAGAGATTTCACATACAAGACACCCGAAGAGCTACGCAAGGCTGTGGAGGAGCTTAAGGTGTGTGCGTAAACTGGACATACAGTATATTGCTGCTTCTATGACAATGTCAGTTTTTCCTCATGTAAATATTAATTTTTGTGTTGGTCTACCGTATCAGCAGAGCAATCACGTAATGCACAGCAGACGATGGTGCAGGTGGATTATTTTCTGAAAATTGTGACTTTATTCTTGTAATAGCCTATTATCACTTTATTTTTTCTCAAAATATCACGGCTCCTCCAAATCTCAGAGCACAGATGGGATATATTTTGAATGTGCGCAAAGTTTTGAACATGAGCAGAAATCTTGCTCAAACACATCTGAAATATTACAGTCCAGGGGTTTATTAATTTATTCAAATGAATTCATGTATCATTGAGGTGAATAATTGTCATATGCATATTTAAGGAGGTTACCTTCCCAACAAAAGGCGCAAAAGAGGAGGGAGGATTAAATAAAAAAAAAAACTCAATCTCACAGAGGGCAACCAAAGGGCTAGAGCCAGCCCTGCTAATGCTTACCTGTTTAGGAGGAAATTAGCCAATTCGGCGTCCTTCTTGGCTCTAAGCTGTCTCCATCTTTCAAATACATCTCCAATATTTACCCGGGTTACGTCTCTGGTCACTGTTAGAACTGGTAGAAACATGCCGTTTTTTTTTAGGTCGGGTAGAATCTGCTTTCATGGCTGTACTAACGTTACAGCTGTAGCGCGCTGGGTTTATGTTTTTACAGGTGTATCTGGCAACCCAGCCTGGCTGTCAAACTGGGCAGTTGATAACAACACACAGGCCAAAATACAAACAGATATTCCGTCACGGAACGGAAATTTCAAAAGGAGAAAATACTGGCATTAGCATTGTTGTCAGAAAAGATAGTATTTCAACTTGTTTCCTTAATATCTGATGACTCATTGGGGTAATTTTTGGATTTATTACAGTAAATATATTACATATTGGAACTTTACATTGCCTGTGAATCTTAGTTTTAGTTCTGAATAGGTAGAGTAATGTGGAGCACTGTTTGGATTTCATTTACTTCTAGGCCTTTTCAGGAAAGCCATGATCTTGGTCTTCTTTATATTCACAGTGGAGGCCCAGATCTGACCAACTTTATGCAGCTGCTTTTCTCTGTCACTCTCTTGATCCTAGTTAATTTCAGGTCGATCAAGCCCCAAGTCTTTCTGTCTCTCTCTTTACTGTTGAAGTTAAAAGAACAGCTCTCTTTCTGTCTTTCTTTTCCTCTCTTTATCTTCTTTCTGTACTCTCACTCACAGCTTTGTGTCTGTTTTTCAAACCCCTTCTCCACTCTCATTCCCTCCATTCCATCGATTACTCAATTTTGTATGAAACCTCATCAATTCTTTTGATATACCCAAAAACTTTGTTTTCCGTGTGGCCACCACGCAAAACAATGCCAATGTAAAGTCAATGACAAGATGACGTAGCATTAAGAGCGACAACGGTAGCGAGTAGTATGTAAGGCCGAAATTCCACATGAGGAGGTTGGCTGGGTTGGTGGATGGGTCACAGGACTTTCACCCAGGAGACTGGGGTTCGTGTCCCGCATGTCATGTTTCCTAAAGTCGCTTTCTTCTTTTCCTAAACCGAACCGTCCTGTTCTTCTCGCGTGTCACGGAACTGTTAGCCCACCCACGACCTTTTCCTGAACCCAACTGTCCCATTGTTGTCACGTGTCATGGAACCGTAAGCCCACCCACAACCTTTTCCTGAACCCAACTGTCCAGTTCTTCCCGCGTGTCACAGAACCGTAAGCCCCCCATGACCTTTTCCTTAACTTAAGGGGCTGTGTTTATTTAACGTAATGCTTCCGTGGGCCCATCACAGAATTTTCGGTGATCCATGTTAATTTCACGGAATTCTTCCGTGGGCCCATCATGGAATTTTTTGCGATTCCGTGAAACTACCACCGATGTTGAGTTAAGAGGCAGTGTTCATTTCACGGAATTCTGTGAGGTCAGGTTGGAAAAACTTGACTTGAGTCAAGTTGAAAATTAAAAATTGATTTTACTCTGCTTGCTTTTGCTAATCTACCCCTTCATCTTTTCACCTCCTCTTCCTCTCCTCACTTTTTCTGCTATGAGCTTAAAGGAAAATCCATTGGTGAATCCGTTCCATTGCTCGTTGTCTTAATGCCCCGTCTTCTGCTTCCTTGTTTGGGAAAGTATTAGCTACACTCCTTCATTCATTGATTCTTTGGCTTACTTGTTCAGGCCATCTCTCTCTGTCTCTTTACACTCGGTGGCTTTGTCAACAGAAAATACATTTATTAATTTGTTTGTGCATCCATCCCATTCATTAAGCCCTTTCTCTCTTTCTTTCTGCCTTCCTTCTCTTGTTCTTTATCTCTTGCCACCTGTCTCTCTTTGCTTTCACTATCCAGATGACTTTTAAGAGTTTTGACATGACGAGGCTTGTTAAAGTACACAAACTAAATCAACTAAACCTAAGGTCCTAAAGTTTCTCAACCTGTCTCTCAACTCTGACAAACATCACTTATTCATTTACTCTGTTTCTCTATCAGAGGGCCCAGGAAGAGGTCCACTCCAAGGAGCTAAAGGTCAAACTCCTGACTGACAGTGTCAACAGTTTCATCGCCAAGGCACCACCCACGGCCCATGATGCCTTGCGGTCTGAATTGGAGGTGTTGACGGCCAACTACCAGCGCCTGTGTAGCCGCCTGGATGGGAAATGTAAGACTCTGGAGGTACGGACTTTATCTGTCTTCTCTGATTATTTGGAAGTGTTATTTGGATAACCTAGGCATGCTTACTAAAGAAAAAATGTTCATGTGTGTGTACCCAAGGCTCTTACGTGTGGTGTCAAGGCCAAGGCCGTGCTCACATACATCAGTGCCAGCTCTGGAGGGCATGTTGCTGTTTGTGGGTAGATGAAAGTGTGAGTGTACAAAGTATATTATAGAGGCAGCCTCTACCACAGCGTATGAATGTGTGTGAATGGTGCCTGTAACATTTAAAAGCTCTTTGAGTAGTCATTAAAGACTAGAAAAGCGCTCTATGAATTCAGTCTATTTACATAAAAAACAAGTCAATTGTAATGAACACAATATGTTTTAATGTTTAACGTTCAGGCTAGAGGTGATAAAACGTGAATGAGATACATGCTGATAAATACATGTTGGGTATTCCCCATGAAAAGTGTTGACAGTGTGTTCTGTGGTTTGGAGGCAGAAATATATATATATATATATATATATATATATATATATATATATATATATATATACACACACACATTGTGTGTGTGTGTGTGTATATATATATATATATATATATATATATATATATATATATATATATATAAATAATTTTGGGGGAACTGACTCATCATCCCTGGACTGAGGAGAGAGCCCTTTATATTTATTTCTATTGTTTTCTGATGTTTTTGTTAAAGTACTCAAGTTTTTAAAAGGATTTTGGAGTTGCGTTCAAGATGTTCTGACAGATCTGATCATCCTGAGGATGGCTGCATGTTCCAAATGTTTTCACTGGTGATGTTTAGAAAAGCACTGAAGCTCAATTATCATTAAATCCTGTGCCTGTTTTAGTAGATTAGAATAATAAATCTTAAAGCTGCTCTGTCGTGTGCATAAAATGTGTACAGTGCCTCTTAATTTGGATATGAACGTATTGTTGCTGCTGCTGTGTGATGATTACAGGTATTTCATTAACTCATAAGTAAGGATCCTATATCCAGACAGTTTGGGGCAAAAAAAACAGAACATCAGAATTTCTGCAGAACCCCCTGGTTTACACTTTTTGTCAGGTGAACAACATTGTTGGTAAGACTCATTAATCTAATTTTAATTAATCTAATGAACTGAATCTTCTTTTATGCTCACACCCTACCATTTACAAATATTTAATGTGTTAAGTTTAATGTGCGTGATGTCTAATAGAATGTTTCTGATGAAGTGGGTATAATGAAGGGTTTAACATTTTGGGCTGGGAGCACAATTTCAGAAGGCATAGATTTGATGCCTTTAGCGCCCACCATTAAAAATACTTAAATATTACATAAAGAAACAAGGACTCATATGTATGTTCTAGTACAACTTTTATGTAAACATAGTACATGCAGTAGTTCATGAATCATATTAAAAGTTGCATTTACATGGCTGTTTCGATCTGTAATAATTTTGGAGAGCTCTGTGTGTGCTCCTCTGGAAACTCAACACACGTCCTGTGTGGAGAAGCCTATAACTATGTTTTTCATCAAGAAGTGCCTTGTTCTTGCTCTTGCTTGGGCAGCGTGAGCACAACTGGGTGTCTTTTTGTAGCTTTTGGCATCTTGAAAAGCTGCTGTCAAAATCCCTGTCCACATGATGCTATAAACTACAAGGTGCCACCAACATTGTCTTAAAACCAATTAGCTGGTACACTGCAATATTGTCAAGCACTTTTTTGTTTGTTGTTTGTTTGTGTGAAATCAGTTTTTTCTGTTTTAGCTTCATTTTACATTTAGGAAGCAAATTCAATCACTTTAGCCAGACAGAGGCAACTGTTGCTAATTTGCAGAAACAAACTCATCAAGCAGATGTTGATATCGCAGCCTGCAACAATACTGAATAAGTGAATATGAAACAACACTAACAGAAAGTTGAGATGGCATCTATAGTGATGCCACCTGTCCTTGTCTCTCCTCAGCCTTTTGCTCCCCCCTTTTTTCTTCTCTGTCCTCCCTCGATGAGACTCTCCTCTCTATCTTCCCACTCTCCTCTGTATCTTATTTTTTTAAGACATAATTACCTCTGCGTCTTGGTATTCTTGGTAATTCAACTTTATGGTTGAAGTATTCTCTCTCACTATTTGTCTTTTTCTGCTCCTGCCCGAGTGTCATTTTGACACATAAAATGTCAAAATGATCATCTGTTTTTTATTTATCCTTTCACTAATCCTTTTTGTCTCTGTCTGTGCCTCCTGGTGGTTTTGTGTGTGTATATGTGTGTGTTTTGCAGGAGGTTTGGGCATGTTGGTGTGAGTTGCTCTCCTACCTGGAGCAGGAAAACGCCTTCCTGGACCAGCTGGAGCAGAAGCTGGATGAGACTGAAAACCTCCAAGGAGGTGCGGAGGAGCTGCAGGAGGCACTGGATGTGAGTATGAAGGGAGGGTGAACAGAACATAGACAAGCTTTACGTTACAGAGACTCAGAAAAAGGGGTTGATATGATGCAAAAACGTAATGTATGGGTGAGATGTGTGTATGTATGTGACTTGTTAGATGAGGAGAAGGCCATTTTGTGTGTGTGTGTGTATGTTTGTGTGTGTGTGAGGCAAGTGCCAATTTCCTGTTAAAGAACAAAAAAGTATGTACAAAATAAAAACTGAACACGTTATGTTTGTGCAGGAGACTAGAGACACATCTCTCTTTGTAAAAGTCTGTCTGTGTTTATCTCTCAGTACTAGCTTCTACCTAATCATATCAGCCTAATTACTGTTTACTAGGGGTGTCACAATTCTCCAAATCCTCAATTCGATTACATTTTCGATTCTAAGGTCACGGTTTGATTTGATTGTCGATTTTTACATTTTTTTTTTTTAAAGTACAGACCCCAAACTTCTCTTTCCCGAGCCACATTAACCATCTCCGACTGGGGGATCCCGAGGCGTTCCCAGGCCAGGTTGGAGATATAATCCCTCCATCTAGTCCTGGGTCTTCCCCGAGGCCTCCTCGCAGCGTTTCTTTTTTTTTTTCAAGTTCAGAACAAAACAAACAAAAACAATAAACAGCCATGTCCATAGTCTTCTCTGAACAATTAAGTGTCTTAACAAACTATTCCGAACAGTTGAACATATAATTCAATTCAATTCAATTTTATTTATAGTATCAAATCATAACAGGAGTTATCTCAAGACACTTTACAGATAGAGTAGGTCTAGACCACACTCTATAATTTACAAAAAACCCAACAAATCCCCCAAGAACAAGCACTGCACAGTGCAACAGTGGCAAGGAAAAACTCCCTTTTAGGAAGAAACCTCAGGCAGACCCAGGCTCTTGGTAGGTGGTGTCTGACGTGCCGTTGGGGTGCATCACAGTATAGATAATAAACAGTGGCTAGAAATAGTGGTTGTAGTAGTGCAGGGAGCAGCACGGTATAGCAGGGTATTTCAGCAGAACCACGGCAACAGCTGGAACCATGATTTTGGTGCCATCCTAATCCCGGGATTTCATCCTGGGTGAAAAAGAAACAGACTCCGGGGAGCAAGCTCCCCAGAGCTAGGTTAGTAACAAGCATTTCTGGGACAGAGAAGCAGGTGGGCCGGGCTAGGCAGATGCTGCAACTCCTCACTCCCTAACTATAAGCTTTATCAAAGAGGAGAGTCTTAAGTTTACTCTTAAATGTGGTGACAGTATCTGCCTCCCGGACCCAGACTGGGAGCTGGTTCCACAGGAGTGGAGCCTGATAGCTAAAGGCTCTGGCTCCCATTCTAATTTTAGAGACTCTAGGAACCACAAGTAACTCTGCATTCTGGGAGCGCAGTGCTCTAGTGGGACAGTAAGGTACTAGGAGCTCTTCAAGATATGATGGTGCTTGACCATTTAGAGCTTTGTAGGTCAGGAGGAGGATTTTAAATTCAATTCTGAATTTTACAGGGAGCCAATGCAGAGAAGCTAATACAGGATTGATATGATCTCTTTTCTTAGTTCTTGTCAGAACATGTGCTGCAGCATTCTGGATCAGCTGGAGAGTCTTAAGTGACTTGTTTGAGCTTCCTGATAGTAAGGAATTACAATAGTCCAGCCTGGAAGAAACAAATGCATGCTAGTTTTTCAGCATCGTTCTGAGACAGGATGTTCCTTATTTTGGCAATGTTACGAAGATGAAAATAGGCTGTTCTTGAGGTTTGTTTTAAGTGGGCATTAAAGGATATATCCTGATCAAAAATAACTCCTAGATTTCTGACAGTAGTGCTGGAGGCCAGGGCAATACCATCCAAGGTAGCTATATCTTTAGATAGTAAGTTTCAAAGTTGTTTAGATCCCAGCACTATTACCTCAGTTTTGCTTGAGTTTAGCATCAGAAAGTTGTAGGTCATCCATGCTTTTATATCTTTAATACATGCTTGTAGTTTAGCTGACTGATTTCATCTGGTTTGATTGATAAGTATAATTGGGTGTCATCTGCATAACAGTGAAAGTTAATTGAGTGTTTCCTAATAATATTGCCTAGAGGAAGCATATATAAGGATAATAGAATTGGTCCAAGCACTGAGCCTTGTGGAACGCCATGGTTAACTTTAGCGTACTTGGAGGATTTGTCATTAACATTAACAAATTGAGATCGATCAGAGAAATAGGACTTAAACCAGCTCAGTGCGATTCCTTTAATACCAACTAAGTGTTCCAGTCTCTGTAACAGGAGGGTATGGTCAATAGTGTCAAAGGCAGCACTAAGATCTAGTAAGACAAGTATGGAGACAAGTCCTTTGTCTGAAGCAGTTAGAAGGTCGTTAGTAATTTTCACCAGTGCCGTCTCTGTGCTATGATGCTTTCTAAATCCTGACTGAAAGTCCTCAAATAAACTATTGCTATGTAGGAAATCACATAACTGATTAGCGATTACCTTCTCAAGGATTTTGGAGAGGAAGGGAAGATTAGATATAGGTCTATAGTTGGCTAAGACCTCAGGATCGAGGGTGGGTTTTTTCAGAATAGGTTTAATCACAGCTAATTTACATGACTGTGGTACATAACCTGTTAATAAGGACATATTAATCATATCTAATAATGAAATGTTAACCAGTGGTAGCGCTTCTTTAAGTAACCTCGTTGGGATGGGGTCTAAGAGACAGGTAGATGGCTTAGCTGAAGAGACCTTTAACATTAATTGTTGAAGGTTTATAGGGTATAAGCAGTCAGGTCTTGTCGTTCCTTCTAGCAGTCCTGCGTTTGAAGGTGAACTGTTAGAAGTTGAGGGCAAGAGGCGATTAATTTTATCTCTAATTGTTATAATTTTATCATGAAAGAAGCTCATGAAGTCGTCACTACTCAGAGCTATAAGAATAGATGGCTCAGTAGAGCTGTGACTGTCTGTCAGCCTGGCTACAGTGCTGAAAAGAAACCTTGGGTTGTTCCTATTTTCTTCTATTATTGATGAGTAATAGTCTGATCTGGCATTTCTGAGGGCCTTCCTATAGGTTCCTATAGGTATAGACTGTCTTGCCAATCTAAACGAGATTCTTCCAGTTTGGTGGAACGCCATTTACTTTGTTTTAGTTTGCGAGTTTGGGAGTTATACCAAGGTGCTAGTTTCCTTTGCTTCCTCGTCTTCTTTTTAAGGGGAGCAACAGAGTCTAAAGTCGTCCGTAGGCAGGCCGTAGCACTGTCTACAAAATTATCAATTTGGGAGGGACTGAAGTTAACAAAAAGGTCCTCTGTTATATTAAAGCACGACATTGAGTTAAATGCTGTTGGAATATCTTCCTTAAATTTAGCTATAGCACTGTCAGATAGGCATCTAGTGTAGAAGCTTTTATCTGATTTCATGTAGTCGGGTAGTAAGAATTCGAAAGTTATTAAAAAATGGTGATAATAAACGATTCTGCGGAAATACTATTAAATCTTCAATTTCGATGCCAGGACAAGGTCGAGGGTGTGGTTAAAACAGTGAGTGGCCTTATGCACACTCTGACTGAAACCAATTGAATCTAATAGTGAGTTGAAAGCAATACTAAGGCTGTCGTTGTCAACGTCCATGTGAATATTAAAGTCACCTACAATAAGTACTTTGTCTAATTTTAGGACTAAACATGATAAAAACTCTGAGAATTCAGATAAAAATTCTGAATACGGACCTGGAGCTCGGCAAACAACAACAATATATACCACACAGATAACTACTTTTTATCCCCTGAGAATGTGACTGTATTTTTTCATTCTTTCATGTTCTTCCTAAAGATGGATATGTTGTTTAGAGCTGGGGTCCGTTTCAGGGAGGAGGTTTAACAAACTCTGAGTCTAACCCTGATGTCTGAGTTGATTTACCCTGAGATGGGAAACTCAGAGTTTTCGGTTTCAGAACAGCTGATATGAGTTGGTTCAATCAACTCAGAGTAGGTTCACTCAGAGTTAAGCGCGTGCACCACCACAATAAAAAGGCAGCATGAATGGAGCCATGATACTACAATTCACCATGGTAACAACCACAAACAAACTGGTCGGTGGAAATACTCATGCGCACATACAGCGAGTTTGAACATGTATTTAGTTAAAAAAGCAACACAGCGGCTGCTGCAATAGAGAGAGAATTTGCGTGGGAGAAAATTGCTGCTAGAGTAAATGTGTATATTCCAATATAATATATATATCATAATTAATTCTCTGCACAAGAGGCATGATCAATGGGCATAGTTCAAATGACTCTGTACGCAATCAACCAATCAGACCAACGATCCGGGTGACGTAGCAGCGACAGTGGCATCAACGGGTTGCTGCCATGGAGTTCTGCGCTTCGGTGGCCGGCTTGTTGAATGAACCCAGCCTCTCTCCAATGCATACCTCCTATGGTGCCATTTTCACCCGACGTTAGCATTTTATTGAGTGCCATTCATTTTGACGTCACTTTGACAGCGAATAACTTTACATCTGAAGCGTTTAAAGACTTTATTTGTCCATTCTTTATTTCTAAAGAAACACGGCAATGTGTAAAAGGCTCCATTACCTTGTACCTCACGTTATGGCTCCGTAGCAGACGTTTTTGTAAAAATAGGCTAACGATTGTGTCATAACCACGCAACTTACTGTCGCATAGTAGAGGAATTACCGTATAGTACAGGAGAAGTTCGAAGGCAGTTTCGACTTACATTAGCTGTTCAAGTTTAATTACTAATGTTAACTAGCATTTTAGTTAGCAATAATTAGCCTGTGCCTCTGTTATCTCCTTACCTATACCTACGCTCTTCATCTCTGCAAGATTCGGAATGATTGAGATTTCTCTTGGCACAGCTACCAGAAGACTTTCAGACAGGTTGTTCTGTCACATCTACGTCTTCAAGCTCAGTTGGAGGCTGCACAGTAACGCTCAGTCCTCACCGGAAAAGTGCTTCTAATTCACTTCACTGGTCGTCGTTGAAATTTATGGGATCACTTGGTCTATTTCTTTAACTGTCTATGCTTTTTGTCAACAACGCAAGCGTTGTCAACATAACTCACTGGAAATCCAAAATACTTCCACACTGGTGACTTCAGTGAAAGAGGAAGGGGTTCAAGTTCTGTCGATGGGTCTCCTGCATCTGCAGTTGCCATGCTAACTTTTGACTGGCTGTAGCTAAGTTAGAGCAGGTTGACTCGCAGCACTTCAACACGTGTGTTTTTTTCCGCTTGGCAAGCCGACTGGACGTGACATCGGGGCTTCTGCGATTCCATTTTTTATTTCGAAGTTCCAGATTGTGACTTAATTTTGGTCGAATCGACACTTACTGTTTACTGATTGCTTTAAGCCATATTGGAGCTGTGTTAAGTTACTGATGATGTAGTCTCGCATTGCCAGACCTATCTCCACAGCGCTGCGAAGTAAGGTCTGGCCCCTCCACACATACATTCCAGGATAGGACAAAAAAACGCTCTGGGTTGTTTGCATTTCTTTAAACCAATCACAATTGTCTTGGGCGCTAAGCTCCGGTTGCAAAGACGGTGGATCTGCAAAATGGTCTCGGGAGGAACTTGTGTTGGTGGAACATTTGCACCCCGCAAAAGAAATGTCACATACAATATTAAATGAAGTTAACTGTCCACACAATACAGTAACGTGAGCTACTGTATATAAATATGCTGGATACATGGTTAAAAATAATTTTCTCTTACCAGTGTGTTGTTGTGTGTATAACCTTCCAGTAAGATAGTAAAAGCCGTAAACATATTCTTTGTAAATCTTTACAATCATTCCCCGAAAACACCAAGCAGGCCTGCCTTGTTGCACAATCCAAATTTTCTTCAAAACCTGCCATTTTCAGCATGTAGCTTGCTAGCTCAAAGTTTGTTTTTGTTTCCCATACAAGGCGAGGGACATCCGGTGATTATCCAGTAAATGAACTGGCGATCCAGAATACTGCTGATGCAAACAAATGCTTTCCTGGTGTTGCTGCTTCACAGTAAAAGCTTTCCACAGACTTTTATTGTGAAGCAGGTATAGGAAATGCAATGCGTTTGTCACAGAGGTCACAGAATGTTGTAAGCAGTGCTATTCTTAGATAAAGATTAGTTTATTCTATAAGATGAGGACATATTTAATATTTGGTCAGCAGATCAGTTGTAAGTACTGCATAGAGGAATAGTAGCAGAAACATCCACAATGAGCTTTTGCTGAAGAGTGGCAAGCAGCCGGCTTTTTTTTGTGACCAGCACACCTCCAACATCCATAATCGAAAACTTTCACCGTGCCCTGCTGTGTTAACATGTGTTGTGAAAACACAACACTTGCCAGCACGGCTTAAATAGTCGTGATTGCTTATGGCTCAGCATGGCGTGGATATGCAACACATTCTCACGCCCATCGCGTAAAATACGGATGCTTGGTCAGGTGCCTTTGGCGTTAATATTGGCGCTAAAAGTCTCCATTAGCGTTACATCTAAACGTGCTTTATCTAAACGCACTGGGTCGGGACTATTGTCGTCACTTTTGACGCAGTTGGGTTAAGAAAAGATTGTGGGTGGGCTTATTGGGTTTAGAAAAAGAAGAACAGGACAGTTGGGTTTAGGAAAAGAAGGATGTGACAGTTGGGTTCAGGAAAACATCATGGGTGGGGTTATAAAATGCAGTGACACGCGGGACACGAACTGCGGTCAAAGTCCTGTGTTGTTTGGCCCATCCACCCCCACCAGCCGCCCTCCCTACGTGGAATTTCAGCCTTTCATACTTTCATACTTCTCGGTACCGTTGTTGCTCTTAATACTGCGTCATCTTCACACACCGCGGAGCTACTGCTCTGCCCGGTGCCTTCCATATACACGCTGAAGGGTGCTTATTGCGTCATTTCTGACGCTGCGACCACTGACCAAGTGTCCGTATTTTACGAGTTGGGAGTGAGAACGGTTAGGGGGACCAGTTTAAGGAAACGCTGTTTCCCTGTTTGAACGGCCACCAGACCCTCAGAGGGAGCTTGATCCTTGCTGGCTTTAAAGGATTATCTTCTTTTTTAATTTAACAATAATTATGAAAACTCAGGCCTCCTTCAGCAACAAGCTCAGTCAAGTAGAACCCCTGCCACCAGAATAAGATGATCACCAGCCCCCCCAATCCAGAAGGCCAATACGCTTAGATTGAACAATCTGAAAAGACAAAAGAAAAATAAAGGAAACAAAGAAGAGAGAAAACAAACAAAACAATGAAGATTGATAAATAGATACATTAAAAGTGGGCTTGCTAATATGTAATGTGTTTGAACTAAGAATGCATGTGTACGTGTTTTAAAAACACACATGCACACATGCATGCATTAAAAGAAATAATAGAAAAGTAGAATGTCAACCCGTAATGCTGATAAACAGTCTAATTTTTACATTGACCATTTACCCGGAGAGATTATGAAATTGCAGTAATCGCTAAACATGATCAACTTTCTAGATTTTCAAATAAAAATGGATCATTAAATGTGCAATGGCCACCAAATGAAGAAGTATGGAAGAAATGCAAAGAAAGGAATATTACAGTTTAAGGAGACAAAAATGGGAGGGGGTTTTCTTCTTTTTAACTAGGATTCATTGGGGAGAAATATCATTAAGAGGAAATATGTGATGTGAGGTACTTCTGGAAAAGCAGATTTTCATCTAATAACAGATAATATATTAGAGATTATACTAGCAGGCATTCGGAATGTGTCAAAGAGACCTTTTTAGGGATTTTAGAAGATGTGAAAAGCTGTTAAGCACCGAGGTCAGACGAACAACATGTAATTGACCTCTTTTAGCATAATTTCATTTCATCACCTTACACTCTTATCCTGCATAATGTTCAATAATGTATGCTTCTCCTAGCTCGTCATGAGTCACCTTCAAACAAAACAATATCAGCTTGCATGCAAAAAGCCATTACCACCAAAGGCATATTTTTCTGACTGGAAGCTACCATGCTGGAATTTACTACAGAAAATTCAAAGTAGTATGGTCAAGTGTGATTGATGATGTTTTTTGTGTTTGTCTTTGTACAGAGTCTAGAGGTTCTTTTGCAGCACCCAGAGGACAACAGAAACCAGATTCGAGAGCTGGCCCAGACGCTGATGGACGGAGGCGTTCTGGATGAACTTATACAGCAAAAACTGGACGCTTTCAACATACGATGGGATGAGCTTATGGCAAGGGTAAGACATCATGAGTACAGAACATACAGCATGTACACACTGAGGTCGGCTGGTATGCTAAATGCCTAGTGAACTGTAGCTCTTGGAGTGAAATAGAAAAAATATATGCAAGCAGAGACATCAGAGTTTAAGGCAAATATATTTTTAGCAGTAGCTTTCGGCCACTGTAATCTGCGTCATTCTGTTGGATTCTTATTGTTTACAAGAACACTCCACAGGGCACCTTTAACCTAACCTGACTCCGCCAGATGGATTGCTTCGCATTTGCTCAGCATATCCATCTGGGAACTTTCCGTTGGAGAACGTTTGGGAAGGGGCGAAAATACTGGTTAGCTGATTGGATAAACCATCTGTCTATCACCACCTATGTTGGTGATAGACGGACCAAATCAACCAATCAGATCAACGAAGTGTATGATGTACCAACAGAGCAACGACGAAGCCAGGCTCCCCCTGCTGCTGCAGGCAAAGCATAGTTCGTTAGCTCAGCAAGCAAGCAACATGTCGGTAAAGGATATTTGCCGTTTGTGTAACGAGAATTTAGGAACAAAAGGCCCCATTTCAGGTTCCCGGTCCATATTCCAAAAGAAGGATCCAAGAGAAAAAAGCATTAGCGAGCGGCTAACAGAATTACGGCTACCGCTGTCTGAAAATGTGTCTAGATCAGGTCAGATTTGCATACGTTGCTTCCGCTGGCTGAGCCTCGTGAGACCATCCTGATCTCGCGAGCTCCTCGTTGCATCACACCTAAACCCGCCTCAAAACCAACGCTGATTGGCCCGGTCGTTTGGCGAACGGCTCCAAATTTTCTCTATCTCAAGATGCCAGACTGATCTACGAGCAGAAAACTGGAGCTCGCAAGATCAGGATGGTCTCACGAGGCTACCTTTAACCAGTCAAAATTCTAAAAGTCACTTACTTTTCCTGTTCACGTATCTGTTGAAAGAGATATGTGTGTGTGTGTGTGTGATCATAAGCATGGTCTTAAATGTAGGAATTACATTCTAAAAGGTTCCATAGATTTGGCTACTGTATCTAAAATTTGTGTTGGTGTGTTGGATTTGATCTTTCTCTTCATCCTGCCCAACTGCTTGGATTCGTTTTCCTACTAAATTACATCTAGGGCTGAAACAATCAGTTAGTTGCTAGACATCACATTTTCAATAATGACATGTCGCAAAAATGGCAAAATATAACTGGTTCAGGCTTCTGTCATGATCCTGTCTTTTCTTTAGTTTCCTGTTTTTATTTTGTAGGGACACTTCTCTTGTTTTATGTCTTGTTTAGTCTATACCCACGACGTTCCACTTCCGGGATTGCTCCGGTGCTGGCGTAAATTCACTCTCTTCTGCTTTCTTTGTGTTGTAATTTTTATTTCCGGCCGATTTATGAGCACATACTGTACACAGACAAACACCGGAACAGAACATTAACACAACCCCCCTAATAGTATGCAAGAATGCGCGGATCGGCAGTTAGGAAAGGACTTAGGAGGTAATTTATGTCTTGTTTGACTTTCTATCTTATCGTTTTCCCGCCTTTGTGATTGTCTGCCCTGCCCTAATGTGTTTCACCTGTTCATCAGCCCTCATGTCACCTGTCTCTCGTTACAACCGTCATTGCCTTGTGTATTTAGTCTGTGTGCACCCTTTGTCTAATGTTAGTTCTTCATCTTCTCAGTCTCAAGTTTTCCAACAGGTTTTTCCCTGTTGTTTTTGATTGGTACCTTCGTTGGAGGTTTTGTTAGTGCCCTGCCTGTTTTTGGACTCTGTAAGCCTCTGGTTATTAAATTATTTCACGGCATTTGGGTTCTTCTCTTGCTGCCTGTTCTGCAATCATGACAGCTTCTCTAGTTTGGATATTTGTATCTTCTATAATGGTCAATTAAGTAAGGGCCATTTTATTAACCAGACAATTAATCAATTTAATAAAAGAAATTTCTTAAACAATTAATAGTGAAAATAATACGTTGGCCCAACACTTGATTTGGAGTTATTGAATATTTTTGTAGTATCCCTTGTGGTGTAGCACTTTGTACACTGTCCCTGGAACTTTAGCGAACACACACACACACACACACACACACACACACACAGACAGACAGACTGTAGGTCAGTGCTTTTTCATTTGTCACTGAACGTTGTAATGTAATAGTATATGATTTGTGTGAGAGTACTGGTAACAACTGAAATACACACTCAGGATGGATGTTAAAACCAGGTGGAAACAGGGCCTTATGTGCAGCCCTATTTACATCCTTTGCATTTTTCTTTTCCCACTCTTAATCCTCCCTTCTTCCCCTTCCTCAATTTATTACACCTTCTTGCGCTTCTTTGTCATATTCCTGTGACCCTTTTTTCTTCTATTTCATACCCCTACCCCTCCTCTTTCTCCATTTCCTTCCCCCCTCCTTCCTTTTTCTGCCTTTTCTTTGTCAATTTCTTACTTCTTCTCTATACTCTCTCGTCCTCTCTCCTCTTCCTAAATGTGCTCCTCATTTTCCTCCTCTTCATTTCCCGACATCTTTCTTACCTCCTTCTAGCCATCATCAGCAGCAATATATTCTGAGCCTCTTGTGGTGATCCTCAGTGACAGATTAGACACACTTGCACCCACCCACGCACACACAGAGGCACACAATCATTGCCCGCTGGGTTGATCCTCCCTCACAATAGAACCAGATTAATGTTCTCCTTGCAACCTGATAAGCCTCCCTTTGTTTGTCTACCCATCAGAGGCTGTGTGTGTGTGAGACGGTCTTTTATTTCAGAGTTTTTTGTATTTTCTTGGGAGGAAGTGTCATTTTTTTGTGTTTTGTGTGTGTGTGTGTGTGTGTGTGTTTGAAAGCACTACAGAAGCTGGTGTCCTTTGTTTTGGTGTATATGTCAGCATGTTTGCATGTGAGGTAAGACGGGGCGGCTCAGAGCCCTGTTTGTTTGTCATCCATAAAGGGGACGAGGAGCTCAGAGACAGGTCGGGGGTGTTTGTGAGTATCTCTGAAAAGACGGATGGAGGCGCAAAAGCACACAGACCAAATTATTGCCTTAAAATTGAGTTTTCTAGAAAGGGTGTTTTGCAAGGTTCTATCTGTTACAGAAAGCAGTTTACCCTTACTTTGTTTTAAAATACCAATGTAATGTATTAATTACTGAGATGAGTTATTATATCATAACTAATAGCATTAATTATGACTCTGTTACCAGGGCCCTGGAACTAAATAGAATGCAGCCAGTCATGTTATTAGTACCACTGCTTTTCTTTCTATGAAATGTCTGCTGTGAAAAGGTCCTATTTAGACATAATCTGGCTAAATGTATATGCACAGGGAACCTAATTTGTAGGCCTGCATGATAAATTGTTATAAAATCGCGATTCTCGATTCACCCGTTCGTGATTGAATTTTTAAATGGCTTTGATTTTTTTTTTCTCCTTCAATTGATTTATTGAAAGCATTAGACATTAACATGTTTTAAATATAGCTGCAAGCAGCAACAAGGAGGCCAAGCAGTACACTAGCAGGAATGGCATTGCCATGGCATGAGCAAGCACTCACAGCAACTTTGATGGCAATTGGATAAATAATGGCTGAGATATCAGCTCATTTACTTTGTTACAGTGTCCCTAGAGGCCAAATTACACCAATGTCCTTGTGCATTCTCACAATCAAGTGCCAACTCCCTTTACCACGTTTGGCTTTAGTACATCATAGCGTTGCAGAGATATGACCCCACTTTCTTTATTACAGCGCCCCTAGAGGCCAAATTACACCACTTTCCTTGCACGTCCTCACAATCAGCTACCATGTCCCTGTACCAAGTTTGGACTTCATACATCAAAACGTTGCTGAGATATGAACTCACTTCCTGTAACTCTCACACCCCCCTAGTGGTCGAAGGTCACCAAATGTATTGTGTGTCCTCAGAATAGGGTCCCAAGTCCATATACTAAGTTTGGTTTCTATACGTAAAAGCATTGCTGAGATATGAGCCTACTTCTTGTGATTATAGTGTACCACTATAGTGCGCCACTTCCTGTTTAGTGTCGGAAAACACTAAACTGTGCCCGTCACAGTTTTGATTGGCTGTGACGGGCAAATGCTTTCGTATATCAACACGCAATGGAATAACTTTTGTGCGGCACGGTCTGAAGATCATCTGTGCCAAGTTTTGTGAAAATCTGAGAAGTTTTGTGACCTGTGAAAACTTTTTAGTGTTTTTGATGAAATCCAATATGGCGGCCGGATCAATTACGTTGACGTCACAAATTGGCATGTGTCAGCCTTAGGACCTCCCACAGTATTAACAGACACTGCTAGTAAGTTTTAATTTCAAACACATCAAATGTTATAGGCCAAAACGTAATTTTTAACTAACAATAACAATAACAACAACAATAACTTTTGTGAGGCATGGTCTGAAGATTGCCTGTGCCAAGTTTTGTAAAAATCGGACCAATTTTGTGACCTGTGAAAACCTTTTAGTGTTTTTGATCAAATCCAATATGGCGGAAGGTCCAATATGGCAGAAGGTCCAACGTGGCGGATATTGACATCATGGGGTGCGTTGAGTTCAGCGTCATCCAATGATTCCAACTATATCTCGATGTTCAAAATCGGGCATACAGTTCAAAAGTTAAACTAGGTTACGTTAATGGGTCAAAGTTACGCCAACTTTGACCCATTGGTGGCGCTAGACTGCCTGCGGTGCAGACCTAAAGCTTGGTGAAATGAATTATGGGACTGTCCCGAATCAATGTGCCAAATTTCACAACTTTTTACTGTACGGTTCTATGGGCTGCCATACACTCCCATGGCAGAGGAAAGATGTATAATAAGTAGAATCACTATGGGGCCTTGCAGCTTCACTGCTTGGCCCAGAGTTATGTAAAAACTAGGGCTGTCAAATGATTAAAATTTTTAATCAAATTAATCACAATTTTCAGTGGATTAATCATGATTAATCACTATTTGCAATTACACTTGAATCCTAACCATTTTTTTTCTGAAATGCATACCAAAAGATACTAGTGCTGTCAAGCGATTAAAATATTTAATCGCATTAATGTCATAGTTAACTCGCGATTAATCGCACATTTTTATCTATTCTAAATGTCCCTTGATTTCTTTTTGTCCCATTATATTTTCTCATTTTAATTCTCTTATCAGCATGGAAAAGTAGATTGGCTTGATTTGTGACAATGTTTTTTTATTGAAAACAACATTGTCATATACGTTATGTTCAATTTCACACTAACATTCACACTTGGAACTAATAATCTGTCACATAATGTAACGCTGTTACCTCGATTTTCCATTGCAGGTAGTACTGCAGATAGTACTGCAGATAGTACTGCAGGCAGTACTGCCTCATGCCTGAGGCGAGCGTGGCTCGTCCTACTGTCTATGGGTTCATAGCGTCGTCAGCGGCATAGCCGTCGTCATAGCAACTGGTTTCCCGTGACTCATTTCCTGGTTCTCGTTCATAACCAACGTAAAATCAAGGAGAGGGTTTTCCTGCTCCAGGTTTCCCACCGTGGTCAGAAAGAACAGAGGAGACACTTTGTTTCTCTCTCTGACTGTAGAGTCACTACTCGCTCCGAAGCTAATCGCTGTGACGAGCCTACTAGCTACGCGTCTAGCAACATGGCTAGCAAGCTCAAACCATACTGTCTTTGGCTCAAACCCAACCGGCCGCGGCTTGTGTCTGTTTTGTTTCCGGCCTGCGAAATTACAAGACCCGCCCTTCAATCACTATTGGCCAGGCGTCTAAGGTAACATAACCCCATTAGTTCAGGTCCTATGAAATGCCTAAACCAAACCAATCAGCTGCTTCGTAGGGTGGGACATGGCGTGGCCATAGACAGTTAAAGAAGTGGACTAACAGATCCCGTTGCTCTCTCTATGCGTTAAAAAAATTATCGGCATTAAAATGGGTTTGCGTTAACGCCGTTAATAACGCGTTAAACTGACAGCCCTAGTAAAAACATATTCAAGGAGTTCAGATAGAGCCTGTATCAGGGCCATATTTAGTTCAATGTGTTATATGTCACTATTTTTGGTAGCCTACTGTACTTAAATGGCCAGTATGTACTTTATCTTCTTTATTCATTGAAGCCTCTATGTTTACAGGCTTGTGGTGATGCGCAAACTGCCAATTTGTTTTGTTTTGTCATGGTTCATGTGTGCAGTAAACATTAAAACATTCGTGAGAAAAAAATTGTGGCAGAGAATCGTGATATCAATTCTAAGCTAAAAAATCGTGATTCATATTTTTCCCCGAATCACATAGGCCTACTAATTTGTGCTTTATTTATTCCAGTGAGGACATTTTTTCACTGCATTTGACCCATCTTAACTATTTTGGAGCAGTGGGCAGCCACAGTGCAGCACACAGGGACCAACTTCAGTTCTAAGGCTAGTGACTTGATCAAAGGAGTGAATCAATAGGTGCATGTACAGGTGGATAGGCCCTCATGTGGCCAATGGCAGGTTCCCGTTTATTTGCTCTAGCTGCATGTGGAGCAGCAACCCTGACCAAGATAAAGCTTTCTTACTCCATCTGGCATTGGCACTATTTTGATTGCCTTTACAACAAGACTAAGAAATTGAAGATGTCATTCAAATCAAAGTTAGGCATTAAAGAAGTATATTTCTTATCTATTTCCTACTTCTTATACAAAGGAAAGTATTGCAAGTTCAAGAGTCAAAAAGCTATATGTCAACACTTTCCCAGCATCAGATGGAGCCAAGTTCTCATGAGTGCAGGGCTCCAAGTAAATGCAGAGACAGTAGAATAAGTATATAATCTCATTATATCAATGTCCCACTTAAAAACTCGTGAAGATAATTCCAGCCTGCACATGCAAAAAAAAAAAAAAAAAGTTGTCTCACATCTTTGTCTGCAGTTCTTTAGATCAAAGAGGCGTGTTTGCTTTTTTAATTTCAGCTTCTTGTAATGGCTGAAAACCAATAAGAGTGGTGCGGAGAGAACGCTGCTTGCGCTTTGCTGACAGCAGTTATGTGACAAACAGTGATCCTCTATCTCTCTTGTTCACAATCACTGCATTTGTGACGGTGTGTATGTGTGCGAGAGAAGAAGTAATAAGGGAAAACCGAGTGTTTAATGAGAATATGTATTCATGAGCTGACAATTGCCAGGGAAATGGAGTACATCGCCACAGGGAAGGTTGTTATCAATGTTTGTCTAAATATTTAATCTCATTAAACTTCTCACGTTATACATTATCAACTAAGACACATTCACTGGTAACATTAGAAGCTGTGTGTGTGTGTGTGTGTGTGTGTGTGTGTGTGTGTGTGTGTGTGTGTGTGTGTGTGTGTGTGTGTGTGTGTGTGTGTGTGTGTGTGTGTGTGTGTGTGTGTGTGTGTGTGTGCCCCCGCCTGCCTGCGTTTGTGTGTGTGTTAGCGTGAGAGACACACAAGGGTTAGACAGGCCAGGGCTATTCTTAGAGTCATTATCCTTCTGCAAGAGCTTAGCATGCTCACCTGATACCACATACACACTCTCTGTCTCCCTCTCACATGAGCTCATACAAGCTTGTGACGTAATAGGCCCGTTTACTAGTTAATCTCGTAGGCTACACCAGAAGGAAAGGCAAAAAGGAAACACAAGTTGCCAGGCATCAGAAGATCATTGGTCATTTGTGTTGTTAGTGACGACGGTGGCGTTGATGTGGTCGGTCACACAGAGACAACATGAGAGAGAAACCCCGGATTCCGTCCTTCAAGAGGGTACATGCAGGGGAAGTGTGTGTGTTTGTGTGTGTGTGTGTGAGTGTGTACAGCATGTGCTCATTTGTAGGTAGTGGGGTTGTGTGTGTATGTGTTGTGACCTACACATGCTAGAAACTATAGATATATATATATACCTAGATACCGCATCTGGCTTGTGAGATGCGTCTCTGCGTCAGCAGAAATTAACATGTTTACAGCCTGGTAAACTAATTACCAGTGGAATTAATTTCAGTGGAATCCCCGCAATTGGTGGACTCACTTGCAGAGGCGAAGAAAGTCTTTGAAACTTCATCTTTGGAGAAATCAGACTTGCAAATTTGCACCTTTGACCAGTAGCAAGCCAGCTTGACAGTGCTGATGGAGGGCCAGAGAGTCTACTAGAAGGAAGCTGTCATAGCTTATAAGTCAATCATACAAATCGTCCTTATAGGTTGTGTGAACATATTGCCTTGTTAGCGACCAGGCTGACAAGCTTGCAACAGGGACAGTTAGCAAGCAAGCAGTTAACAAGCTTGCTTATTCCCTCTTCAATAAGACTCTTTATTGAAGGAAATTTAAATATTCCTGAGGACAAAACGCAAGTGAGGGAATAAACAACATAGTACAGAGAAAATAGAGCTATTTTTTTTTAAGATTATTTTTAGGGCTTTTCCCTTTATTCAATAGTGACAGTGGATAGACAGGAAAGGGGGAGAGAAAGAGAGGGGATGACACGCAGCAAAGGGCCACAGGTTGGATTCGAACCCGGGCCGCTGCCAAGGACTCAGCCTATATGGGGCACACACTTACTGGGTGAGCTAGAGGCCGCCCTGAAATACAGCTATTTTAACTGACTAGCGCTAGCATGTCCCATGGCTAGAGTAATCAGTAGTTTGCCAACTAGCCCTGCGAGTAGTGACTAGGTCACCCAGCTTCCAGAACAACATATTTCACGAAGACTTGGATTAATTAATGCCAGCGATATTCTGCATTTTTATTACTGTAAAAAAATCCTATGAAAAGACCAAAACCAGCAGTCTGTTAGTATCTTAAATACTTTGACTTCTCTACCCTGTCTGTGGCTTTCAGCCCCAAAGCCCATTGGTGTCTACCGAATATATAAATAGGCTCGTTCGAGATGAACTGCCTCGCCTGTAAAGTGGACGAGAGCAGGCGGCAGCAGCGGGGGGTGGTGACAAAAATCCGCTGTGAAGTCGGACAGTTTCCAGCCGTATCCAGCAGCCTTCAGGCTGATAAGGAAGTCACAGAAACACTGTGGTCCGATTCTGATTTAATAAAATGTTATCTGTTTGCTTAAATGTTGCTGATTTTAATTAACAGACTGTAGACGATCCGTAATCTGAACAGATTTAGTCTCTCTGACTTCCAAACATAACTGTCAGCCACACAACGTGTTTTATACAGAATAAGCCTTTAAATTAGACAAATAGCAGTTAAAATCCCTCCGATTCAAAAACAAGAGAAAGTTTATATAAAACGTCATAATGTTGAATCGATTCTGAACCAATCAGCTGTTAGATCAGCTGACAGGTCAGCATTTCCCAGCATGCCCTGGGTCCGCCTGGGTCTTGAAGTCGGTTAAAAGCAACTGCGCTGCATGCGTCTCAAACCTCTCAAACACCTTGCTCTCGTGAGATTATCGTTGCCTACGTGCGCATGATGTCAGAGCAAGTCGGGATCAAGTCGGACACAAATCTAACCGCCATGCAACGGGCGCCGATCGCCGGTGATCGATTCTGCGTAGATCTCAAACAAGCCTAATCTTAGGAAAGTGCTCACAGGGGCGCCTAGGTAGCTCTCCTGGTTGAGCATGCGCCCCATGTACAGAGGCTCCGTCCCCGAATTCCCCGAATTCATGGGAAAATCTACTCATGTGTTTTCCGTTTTCTGTATTTATAGTCTGTTTTTTTTATATTTTTTGTCAAGGCGTGATGTGTTTCCTGTTTCCCCAGGCAGCGCTTAGGCAGAAGGAACTGGAGAAGAGTGTCAAGTGGGCCCAGGAGAATGACAGGTTGCTGAGACAGATGCAGGATTCGCTGGCCAACACCGACCGCCACCTCACTGCGTACCTGGCTGACCTTATAGACGCCCAGCAGATACCACAGGAGGCTCAGGTAGCCCAACACGTCCTCATATCTTAACGACAGAATAGGTCGTTTGCCAATGGCTCTCAAAACTAAATATATGACCGTTGGAGAGTACCAGCAACAGGCGCATGTTTTAAACCAGTAGCAGTTTTAAACACGTACTTATGTTAGATTTACATATGTGGCGTAAGTTAAGTATGTTGCATAAGTTAACTTACTGTAGATACGTATACTAAAATAAGTCAACATTGCCTTTTTTCCTAGGTCAAAATCCTTTGTTTGTTTGACCTGTCCATCCACCCTGACCTCCTCCCAATGCAGACTTTGTCGCCCTTTATACTACGTCACCTGACTTCCTACCTTTGCTCCTGTCATAATTACTACGCCCACTAGAGGTCACTGCCCTACAATAAACGTAATATATGATTATACAACTTATACTGCTGTTTTGGGGGTAGGGCGGTCTGGGTAGCCTTCAGTGTGTATCGGTTTGTGTTTAATAATTTACAAGAATTAAAGGTGGGCCCATATACCTAGACTATTTCCATCTTTGGGGTTTACATCATTCGGTTCAGAAATCCAGACTTTGCTGGACCCAACCAGTGGGACCAACCAGACCTGACTAGATGCAAACAGAACTGATGAGACTTAAGCAAACCAAACTTCATCTGACTGATCCTGACTTAGAAACCAGAATTCAGTAGATTGGCTAGAGATGCCTTGATGTAACTAGACCCTAAACGACCCATCTGAACCTGCAGTTATTAGACTGGGCAAATCAGACAGTAGATTGTGAAATAATTGCCTGAAAACGTGAGTGATGAAAACGTGTGTGTGTGTGTGTGTGTGTGTGTGTGTGTGTGTGTGTGTGTGTGTGTGTGTGTGTGTGTGTGTGGGGAGGGGATGGAGAGATTACCTCCATGTGCATTTTAGACCACAAGTGCAAATAATGACTCTCTCTCCCTCATACACACACACACACACACACACACACACACACACACACACACACACACACACACACACACACAGGAAGATAAGAGAATGATTGGATTAGAGTTAAGTGGATGAGCATATGTGATTACAGGGCACTTGGTATTTAAAATGAAAGAGGTGTTATGGAAACCAAGAGAGTGTGTGTGTGTGTGTGTGTGTGTGTGTATGTGCGCGTGCGTGCGAGAGGGTGACAGGTTATTAAATCTCCTGTCACCTTGTTGCCTCCTGCCCCCTTGTGATCAGCAGAGAGAGGTACACCATCAATCTATTTAAAATGTATTGGCTTTTGTTTCACTTTTCAGACAGATCGTATTCAAACTGATGTACTTCATAACTATAATATCAAAATGTTTATTCATTTTAATTTAAAAAAGATTGTGGCTGGACTGTCAGTAATTAAGATCATTTGTGGAATCCTTTTCATTTTTTAATTTGGCATTAAAAGGTGTGTGTTTGTTTAATAGAAAATCCAGTCGGAGCTGAGTGGCCATGATGCAACCCTGGAGGACATGAGGAAGAAGAACCAGGACAAAGAGCCGTCCCAGAGGGTCATGGGACAGATAGACCTTACCCAGGTACACACTCACACCTGCACATGTACTGTACAAACACACAAATACTACCTCTGACTAAAAACCTAAAATCACATTTTTGGGGGGGTCTCAAAAGTTAAAGGGAACTTCTCTGATTTTCGACATCAAAGTGTGTTTCCAGGTGTTTTGGTGAGTATTACTACATTTGTGAAAAAGTTATATAAAGCCCTTTGCGTCTCCAGAGGGAGCTGTGTGATAAATGTCCTTAAGTGATGTCAGTGTTGGTTGGAGCTGAAGACCTCTGTAGCTCCTCATGTATGCTGCTGCAGGCTAGAGGCTCCAGGCTATATTAGCCGCTGCTAGCATAACACACCCCAATCTCTGACCAAACTGTCGGCGGGGCCAGCGGCAGCAATGGGCAGGGGTGGGCTCAGCCCACCCAAACGTGTGTCTTGCCCACCCAATCAAAAGTTAAGAAAATGTGTTCAGCTACTGGAAAGAATTGCACAGAAAATACCAGTACCACGTCTAACTTCTGATTAGGTGGGCAGCCTAAAGCCCATCTCCAAAGTCGCCCACTGCCCTGTCTTCTCATCATTATAGTGCTCTGAAGCAGACCTGTCCATCACTTTGTGTCCACTCACTCTGTAAAAATAGAGATGATAACGCGGCTTCCGCAGTCAGTGTAGCAGCTCCAGCTGATTATAATGGACGCGTGTGTGTGTGTGTGTGTGTGTGTGTGTGTGTGTGTGTGTGTGTGTGTGTGTGTGTGTGTGTGTGTGTGTGTGTGTGTGTGTGTGTGTGTGTGTGTGTGTCTGCTGCAGACATGTGGCACTGTGTCTGTGCTTCTGCCATAGTTTCTGTTTTCCACCTCCGATGTAGAGCAGCGTTCAGCTGTTTCCCTAAACTTGGTCTCATCCAGATACCCTGGTGGGGATCTCTGCATCTGTCAGACGGTGTGGATGAGATACTGCCATATCAGCAGAGCAATAACGTAATGCACAGTAGACTATAGGGCAGGTGTTTTTTCTTGAAATATTGTGACTTTATTCTCGTAATATTATGACTTTTATCTCAAACTAAGATGGGATGAGTTACATTTTGAATGTGCACTCAAGTCTTGAACATGAGCAGAAATCTTGCCAAAACGCATCTGAGCGATTACAGTCTAGGGGGTTATTAATTAAAATGAATTCATGTAGCCTATCATTCACATGAATAAATGCCACATGAACATATAAAGAGGTTAGTTCCCCAAACAAAAGACACAAAAGAGGAGGGAGTCAGTAAATCATGCCTAGGCCTACGTGTGTGTTGACTCAGCAGAGATAACATTAAATGAGAAAAGTTGATCTACAGGAGATTAAATATTTGAAAAATACAGAATGCCTGAGAGCCTTACTTCATTATATTCCATTATGTTTTATATTTTCAATTATTTTCCTTTACATAAATAAAGACATTTCCAATATAAATTGATGCAGAAAAAGTTAGAAATAGGTCCATGAAAATTCACCAGAATGCAGCAAATTGTTTAATACTCACATTTTTCATGGGGAGGACCCCCAGACCCCCGACATTATATGCCTCCCCAAATATATTCAAATACATCCTATGCCTTTGGGTTGCCAGGCCAGCTGGTTATTAGGTCAAATGTTTGTGCCATGTCACCAGGGCCTGGAAGCTGGCACCCGTTGAGCCACTAATGCACTTCTTTAACTTCTGTGCTACCAACTGCCCAAGTTGCCCACCTATTTTTCTCTACCAGCCCACCCTAATATAGCAGGCTAGAACCAGCCCTGCGGTGGAGTTGCATTGTGGGTAATGCATGTGCCTTTTGTCAAGGAAGTAGAATGTGGGGAATAAAAAAGGCGATATCTCTGATTCTGCTGCATTGGTTTTTGTGAGCATGTAGAAAAGTGCACAAGATCAGGTGGACCATTAGCAACAAATCCTGGTGTCTTGTCAGGAGATTTAAATGATAAATGAAGGTATCCCAGTTGTGCCAGCTGTGCATATCGTAAGGAGGAGAGGTGCAGCTGGATACACAATCCATTGAAAACATGGATGCTTCTGCCTCTGCAATCTGCACTTGTCTTATTTCTTTCTATAATTCACTTCATTTCCAGCTGTTGTACCCCTCTGCAGGACCATAACCCCCAAGCCTATAGCTACTGCCCAGCAGCAGCACTGAGCCTGTATTTGATTGCCGGTCAGTATGTGTCTCTCTTTCCTTTTCACAGAAAATGCTGACAGATGTGTGGACGAAGTTCCGCCTCTTTCAGAAACCGGCAAACTTTGACAGTCGACTGGCCGAGTGTGAGCGCTTGCTGGCTGGGGTCAAAAGCCAGGTGGGGGTGCTGGACATCCGCAGTGTGGAGCAGGACGTGGTACAGTCACAGCTGGATCAATGCATGGTGGGTCATTGTGGCAGATAGAAGGATACATTTATGGTTGGAGCCTATGTTAAGCCTCTGCTGTCTGTTTGTGTCTAACAGAAGTTGTACAAGGTGCTGAGTGAAGTGAAAGGGGAGGTGGAAACGGTGATAAAAACAGGCAGACAGATCGTCCAGAAGCAGCAGACAGAGCAGCCCAAAGAGCTGGACGACAGGGTGACCGCGCTTAAACTGCTCTACAACCAGCTGGGCTCACAGGTTAGAACACACACACAGACAAACACACACAGTTAGACACACGTTATCATACAAGTCAGATTTAGACATGGATTTATCCTTTTTTATGTGTGTGTAGGTAACTGAGAGTAAACTGGAGCTGGAGAAAAGTCTGAAGTTGTCCAGGAAGCTGCGTAAGGAGCTCAACGGGCTGACTGAGTGGCTCGCCGTAACTGACGCTGAACTGACCAGGCGCTCTGCTGTGGACGGTATGCCCAGTGACCTGGAGGCTGAGGTGGCATGGGCACAGGTATGATACACACATACAGTATATAGACACAAAACATAAAGTCAGCGGTGTGAGACCTTGTTGCATATTGTTATGAGTTGAGATAAAAGGTTCTAACATGGAGAAGGGTAAGGAGAACAAAACACAACACTGGCATCAAGGCTGGAGAAAAACAGGTAGCCATTTATTTGCAATATCCAAAAATAATGGGGTAAAGAAAGACATGGAAGATATGATTCAACTGATACATTTTCAACAAAAGAGAAACAACTCAACATGGACTTCGCCCCGCCCCATTGTACTCACATATATAGTATGAGAACCCACCGCCTCAGTTTAAACTGACCTATCAGGTCGTATAGAAACATAGTCTATGCTAAAAATAGACATAATTGACCTTTAACCTGATAGGTTCAGTCTGCTATCACATTTTGTCCCTCAGCTCCCCTCTTGTGCCCTTTTCTTCATCAGTCCATCCACGGGGAGACAGAGAGGCGTCATCCACAGCTACAGGCCGTGGTGGACCTTGCAGAGGCCCTCAAGGTGGTGCTCCGGGGTCATGGGGGCCTGGTGGACGACAAAGTCAGCCTGCTGCGCTGCAACTGGATCGCAGTCACGTCAAGAGCAGAAGAATGGCTCAACCTGCTGCTGGTCAGAAGAAGAAAAATGAAAAGCATTTAAAAAACCTTGTCATCCTTATTTTTCTGACTTATCAGTGCTATAATTATTCCAAACTCTCTAAAAATAACTCATTAGAAGTGTCACTGTTTGCAGCCTCCAGAAATGAATACTTCTCTCTCTCTCTCTCTCTCTCTCTCTCTCTCTCTCTCTCTCTCTCTCTCTCTCTCTCTCTCTCTCTCTCTCTCTCTCATAGGACTACCAACGACAGATGCAGAAGTTGGATGGAGAGATAAAGGAAGTGAACGAATGGATTGACGGAGCAGAGAAAAAGATGGACGAGATGGACAGCCAGGGACCCAACGACGCTGTGCTGAAGGTTGTAATTTCTATCTTTGTATGTGTTGTGTTTTATCTAGTCCATATCTTTGTGTTTTTCTAAACTAATTCTCTGAGTCTGTCTGTAGATTACATTTGAAGGAGGTGGATTTTGAGAAGAAATGCAGTTTTACTTGATAATACAGATAATTATCCTGTTATTATTAGCTGTGAGCTTTTGTTAATGCCCTATGAGAGTCAGCAAGTGTTCACCCCTCAGTATTGTTAAATACTAGATTGATACCATTTTAATTCAGTGGAATAAACAAATGCAAATACTTTAAAATTGCCCAAAAAAGATCATAAATTGAGGAAGAGGTTTTTAAAGTAAAATATTTTAATGGAATTTCGAATTTAACATTAAGTATTCAATAATGGTTACATTTCCCAATTAGGTGTTTGATGTGTACTGTATCTATTCAAAAAAGTCTGTTTTTGAATATTATATTTTCTCTGTTGATCTTTAAATGTGTACACTAATTCTCTTTATTGTCACAAAATATGCCCAGAATTTAATCACAGGCACCAAGGATGACATTTCTGTTATCCCAAAAAGGGGTGAAACAAGACATACAGTGAATTTTAAATCATGCAACTCTAATTTTGTGCCTGTGTGTGTTTTGTTTCACTTCATGTCTTGCAGGTGTTGCGTGCAGAGCTGGAGCTGATAAGGGGTAAGATGGAGGAGGTGGGAGCTCTGGCCCAGGAGCTCATGTGCACCAGGGGGGAGAACTGCCAGGCCCAGGTGGGACCTAAAGTGGAGCAGCTCAACCAGAGATTTGACACCATTGCAGAACGCATTGCCTCCAGGCTGGTAGGAAAGAATTCTACCCTCTGAATTGTATTATTTGAATATGGGGATGAACAACACATAGCACAGCAACACAATCCCTTTTTTTTCTTTTTGAGTCTGACCTGCTCAGCTCCACCTTTCCCTTTTCTTTTTTGCCTTTCCATCATTGGACTCACACACTGTCTGTTAACGTTACTGATAGACTTCCAAACGTGCCGCACACCAGTCCCCTGGATGGTATTGCTAAGAACTTGCAATGTATAACTATTATCAGACCGGCCCTCGCAGCCTCGAAACGCTACCGGCCCACTAAGAAAAGTAACTCCACTACTGGTTAAGTGTATTATTTACATTGCAATATAAATGAAAACATAACTTAATTTGTTAATATCAGGGAACATGCCTGTCACACTCGCAGTTGCCCGGTAACTAGACCACCAACTACGCTGACAAAGGTACAGACCAGAACCAATTAAGGTGCAGCCACCGAGTTGACGTCTTCGTTGGGATTCGCCCGTTTTCAGCGGCAGTTTCAAATTGTGAGATTTGCATAGGAAAGAGGTGTCAATAGGACTTTGAGGTTCTCTGTGTAATATTCACATCGAATATAATACATGATTTAAGTTAAAAGCATTACTTATGTGAGATTTTCTGTTCGCTAATTGATGCACGTCATGATTTGTAAGCTACGCATTATCAGTGTGTAATTAGAATAAGCAATGAGCCGAGACACGTTTCACATGTTGCTCCAGGTTTAACGAATAAAATCCAGTTTATGTCACGTCAATGTGCTCCTACATTTTTATACATTCAGTACGAAACAAGACACTATGGGCCAGATGTACGTACATTTGCGAACGTAGCGTTATCAGCGCCATGGCTCACCCGCAGATAGCGAACGCAATGATACCATAGTTTACGCCATATTTACCAAACCTGCAGGTCATCCGTAATTAGCGCCTTTCTCCGCCCACTATACCGTAAACTGTAAGTACTTGTGCTATGATACGGCTGAGTGCAGACTGCGATATTCCCACTGCTGATGCTATGACTGTTTGAAATTATCCTGATGCCAATATTTGTAATGTAGCGAGGAGTTTAACAACTGCTGGAATGTGAACTCTGAGTCGGAGATTCAATGTCATCTTTGATTTCTTCCAGTAACTGTAATCTTGCATGGCTGCTTAATCTGTGATCCTTGTGGCAAAACTCCTTTCAGCTCGTCTCCTTGGCCTATGTCTTCGTCTTGCTCGGATTACTGCTGTCATTTCACCAGGAGGCGTATGTGAGGAAACCCGCTTCCAGGTTTACACCTGCTTTTAAGAGGCGGAGAATTTTCACCGCAAAATAGAGGCGCGCTATCACTGGCGGTTTTTGTACATACCGCGGAATACGTAATTAAGCGCTCTTTACGCTTCTCCTCCCATCTCTTTACGGTAAACTCCCACTTTCCCCGCGACCCTCCCATGAATAAATATGCATGACACGAAAAACGCAATTTGCCCTTTTCAGATCCCACGACATGCAGTTTGCGCTTTTACATCATTGCGGCCTGTTTGTACATACCTCGCCATGATTTTACGCGCACGTTGCGACACAAATACGCCTGAAGTGGGCGCAAAAGCGTTAGTACATCTGGCCCTATATGCCCATTTTACCCACAAACTGTCGTTATTCAACTATGACAAGGTAAATTCTATCACCCCTTTAAACTCTCCCTAAATTAACTTCAGTCTCACTTTATAGACTCAATCTGCTCCAACCTCTGTACTTTCTCTTGGCCACTAATTATCTTCTTTTCTTCTTCTTCTTCTTTTTGTCTTCTTTTCTCTCACTTGTGTGTGTGTGTGTGTGTGTGTGTGTGTGTGTGTGTGTGTGTGTGTGTGTGTGTGTGTGTGTGTGTGTGTGTGTGTGTGTGTGTGTGTGTGTGTGTGTGTGTGTGTGTGTGTGACAGAACGCAGCATCAGCCAAGGAGCTGGAGCAGTACCACAATGAAGCACAGATCTGGCTGGAGCTCCTGGAGGAGGAAGTCAAACAGGGGGAAAACCTCAAGGAGGAGGACTTCCAGGAGGATAAGGTCTCACACACACACACACACACACACACACACACACACACACACACACACACACACACACACACACACACACACACACACAGGGGTTATATTATGTGTGCACCTCTTAAGAATGTGTTGTGTGTGTTGTGTAGGACTGTGAGGAAAGTGCAGTGAAGGAGTTACTGTTGAAAGGCGAGAATCTACAGAAGAGAGTCCCGGATCGGGACAAGAGAGAGCAAATCAGGCTGAAGCACAACCAGCTCAACAGCAAGTACAACACTGTCAAGGTAACACACACACACATTATCAGAATGAAACACACAAATTAAAGGTATAGTGGAGAATTTTCCTGAATTTTAGAAAAGAACCGCCCTCTCCACTTTTTTAAAAAATGCACATGCGCAACACTCTACCTGCTCCCGAGAGGGAACGCCTATTAAACGTGTGCACGAGAGAGCATGCACGAGCCTAGTTCTATAGCTAACTTTAGCATGCTACAGGCCAATAAACAAGCTATCGTCTAGCATCTAAGTTGTTGTTCAGAGCTTTCAAGAAGAGAGTCTTGTGGGATCTGATATTGACTACGAGCCCATGACCTGTTCATCCCGACCAGGATCCAGGAGGGGGTGTGCGCCTAGAGGCCGAGGGAGACGAGGTCGCGGCGGAGGGTGCAAAAGCCAGCACCAGCCGATAGTGGGGAGAAGGCGGCGGCCGTGAGAGAGGGGGAGGCAGCGGTCGGGCACGTACGACGGCCTTACGTAAACATATCATCAGAATGATTGACAACTAGTAGGACCAATAGTCTTGATGATCCACCCGGAAAAAAGAAAATCCTTCACTATACCTTTAAGCAAGAAAGATAAATAACAGTTTTTTTTAAAACTCTGAAAAGTAATTGGAAGAAAATTAACTTTTTCTCCTTCATTGATAAATTCTGGATCTGGTCTCCCCACGACCACGTCTTGCGAGACTTGTTTTGGTGACTACAGTCTAGCATCTACTTTAGGTTGAAAGAGCACCGCGCATCGGAGTAACTGGAAAAATTCAGCCATTGGCCTAAATGTTTAAGCCTCACGCTGGGTTCAGACAGGAGGCTGGGGAGGAGCCCCGCGGGCTGACAGCCAGAGCATGAGCAGCTGTCTTGCAGAGCCCTGTGGGCTGACGGGAACAGCCAGGCAGCCCTGTGGGCTGACGGGAACAGCCAGGCAGCCCATTCGGGCCGCTTGCAAAGCTCCGCAAGCTCGCAATCTGCAACTATAGTTCCCGCGTCCCGTCAGAACCCGGTGTATGTCACTAAAATAATCACTTTTATGTTGTTTGTTAGCTTGTAACTGGCAGTGGCTGACAGCTGTACTGACAGTCCGCTCTGCACTGGAGGTTTTAGATTTCTTTGCTGGTCTTTGTGTATTAGACACACTATTGGTTTACGGATTAGTGACGTACCAAATCCAGCTTGCCCGTGATATGTTTGAATCTCATATTTCAGGGACTGCATAGACACCTTCCCCTTTAGGAAAGCTATCTGAAAACACCTCTTTAGTGAAAATGTTTGCACAGATACAAGTCAGTATAGTCAAGGTCAGAAATATATTGGACATAAACATAAGAAAAACTTTTAAGGAGTAGTTCTGCATTGTGGAAAGTACGCTTAATCACTGTCTTGCCAAGAGTTGGATAAGTAGATCAATACCATGTTAATGTCTGTGCATTAAGCTAGATCCAGGAGATGGTTAGCTTGGCTTAGCATAAAGACTGGAAATAGTAAAAACAACTAGTCGGGTTCAGTTCAAAGGTAACAAAATTCTCCTACCAGCACCTCTCCTCAGATGGTGTGTGTGTGTGTGTGTGTGTGTGTGTGTGTGTGTGTGTGTGTGTGTGTGTGTGTGTGTGTGTGTGTGTGTGTGTGTGTGTGTGTGTGTGTGTGTGTGTGTGTGTGTGTGTGTGTGTGTGTGTGTGTGTGTGTGTGTGTGTGTGTGTGTGTGTGTGTGTGTGTGTAGGACCTGCGTGTGCTAAGGAACAGGAAGGCGTTGGCCATCGCTCCCCAGTGGTACCAGTACAGGAGGAAGTCACATGACCTCCTAGCCTGGCTGGACGACATCCAACGCAGCGTGGACCAACTCCCTGACCCCCCCGAAGGAGAGAGGGTCAAGGTAATAACTCATGTACACACACATACATAACTAAACACACTCAGGCATGTATACACATTGACATTGTCTTTCTGCCATGTTAAGAAATCACCAAGAAGCTTGAAATTCAACCTACTGTTTATCAATCAATCAATTCATTCAATCAATCAATGTATTTGTCACGTAAAACCATATCAAATACAATTTCAGTGAAATGTAATCCTTTCTACATAATATATCTGTTTTCCTCACCATCCAGCTCTTCATCTCACACTGTCTCAAATTGTCTGTGTCTTTAATCTTTTCTCATTCTGCATTTTCCTGGTCCATGCTAACAGTGGGAAACGTCTTTCTTTTCTTTATTTCTTATCCCCCTCTTCCCCTGCTTTTGAACAAAGGGTTGGTGTCACGACTTTTGCAATTATTCACTTGGGAAGAGAACGTTTTGAATAATTGTTCCAGGACATCTTCCTCTTATTTATTTAAAAAAAGAAATTGCAGATCAATATTGTCCCCAGAAGAAGACTGCAGCTTTCTATCTGGGATTTGTTTGCGGTAGACCCAGAGTTGGAAAGAGGCTCAGTATATCATTACCAAATTATTTGTCAAACAGTAGTATAATAATTATTATAGCTTAAAATAGCTGAAGCCTAACTATTTAAACCAGTTACAGATGCTTTATATGTTGTATATATTATAAATACTACTTTAAGGTGTGTTATAAACTTATAAACAATTTTGAGAAACACTACCAGCCTTTTTTATGATTCTACAATGATTTTATCAAGATATCCACATTACTTATACATTGATGGTAATGCTACATACTGGTGCAGCACGTTTGAGGTCCATTTTGATACCCTGGACTCACCTGTTTTTCATCCCCCACCCTGACTCTGTGTGTGTCTTTCACTTTCAGATGATCACTATGACATTTCGCTAAGCGGACGTCTGACTTGCTCTTCTCAGACTCACCTGTTATTGCCACAGCTGAGATTGCTCACTGTCTGTCCGTCTGTCTGTCTGTCTCTCTGTCTGTCTACTCATCTATCTGTCTTTCTGTCTCTCCATGCATATTTTCACCCTCACCCAGTTCCCACACTGCACTTACTCCTCTGTACTTATTTAAAAGGCCAGTGATTGTACTCCTTCTTAATGTAAATAAAGTCTTATGGCAGTGTGTGCCTCCTAATTATAGCACCACTTTATTACTTTTTTATGGATTGTTGAAACGGAGATACATACAGTATTATATAAACATACAATATGAAATCTTTGTGTATGTTTGACACTTACAAACATGATATCTTCCCCCTTTAATTAATGTGTTGTGTCTTTGTTGGAGTATGTGCTAGTGAGTAAATTAATGTTTTATTATTTTTATTATGTATTAATTGTCTGTGTGTGTGTGTGTGTGTGTGTGTGTGTGTGTGTGTGTGTGTGTGTGTTTGTGTGTGTTTTTCAACATCCACATGCCTCTCTGTGCTTAACCCGATAGCAGCCAATAGCAAGTGACCTCCTGGTTGATTTTGTCCAATAGGAAATTGGCTCAGAGTTCGACAAGAAGAAGGAGGAGCTTAACGAGGTGCAGGGCTTAGCCAATCAGCTCTCAGAAGCTGGAGCCGCCAATCTAGTGGAGCCCCACCAACTCCAGCTCAACACGCGCTGGGTTGAGGTGGAGGGCAAGTTCATACCCTTCAAAAGACTATGTGTGAGTTTCAGTAAGCACGACTTCTATATATACAGTACTAATAAAAAATGCTATACTAATCAAACCAGTTCATTATACTAATACTACTATAAAAAATTCTATCTAAACATTTAAAAGACAGTGTGAGTGACAGTGAGTCTCTCTTAGTTAGAGTTATAACAGGCATGAAGTTAGCTTGAAAGGCTTCTAATGACAACTACCTGAAATTAACCCCTATCAAAATGCAGTATGCAAGCTGCAGTCGGCTTGACATTCCTGTTTGCAATTAGTTATAGAATCTTAAATCATGTTATGCCTCACACTTTAAAAAAAAAACAAATATGTTTTCATCAACCATCAAGGTGTAATCTAATTCACTGTACAATTTTACTTCTGAGCTGAGTACAGGCTAATAATGATACCAATACCTGTCGAGGTTTGGCTTTCTTTCCAACAGTCAGATGAGAGGATTGATACTACTCTTACATAAAAGTGGTATAAATCTTCTCATTTAACTATTGACAAGAAAGCACATTAGCATATTTCCCAAAATGTAGGGAAATACACCAGAATCAAGAAGACATTTCTCTATATTTATCTATGACAATAAATGTCTAATGTATAGGTTAGTTGGTGTTATTTTATATGTTCTTATTGTCAACAAATCCAATAAAATGACCAAAACCAACAATATATGATAGTCTGTCTCTCAATACTTTCTTACTTCCATTCTCTGTACTGGACATCTCAGCCCTAAGCCTGTTCCTACTGACGACATAAATCTTACAAATATATAGTTATTTCCTAAGGCAGCTGGACACTGTAGTTACAGCAAAAATGACTAAAACAGAAGATAACTGTTTATTTGTTGGACTATTTTCAGATGCAGATTAATTAACATGTTGTGCTCTAGTGAATATTTGGGGCAGCAGGACAGTGTATGTGGGAGTCAAAATAAACTACAGTTTGTGTTCACGGTAATGAAGGAACATGTCACCCAGTGCAACAGTGTGGTTCATTGATGTGTTTTTAATAGTTTTTGAAAAAGAATGGAGCTCTGTGGCACAGAGAAATAAGATATATCACGCTTTAATATGCACATAATACTTGTTAGTATACACTTATTTTTGGTTTTGGTCTTTTTATAACATTTGTTGACAAGAGAAAAAAAAAATCCTTTAAGATAATTTGAAGCTATAACCATAACCACTCATCTGAGTAACATATTTTCAGTTAGTTTAAAAAAAAAATTTGATTCCCTCAAATAAAAATGTGAGTTGCTTTTTTTGTTTTTCTTTGCTGCATTCTCATTTACATGTCCTATGTGTACATGTGAAGCACGCTCACATGTCTGAATCTCATTGGTTGCTCTGTCTGGCTCTGTGTCACTGCATGCCCCTGGCAATCAATCACATTATACCCTCGCAGTTCCCTGAACTGCCAATCTCTAAAGATGTAGTATGTATCCTGTCAACCAATCACATGAATCAACCACATACACCTACTGTACACCACATGGTCAACTTGGACAAATACACATCTAAACTGTCAGATTTACGACTTACAATAATGTATTTCTTCAGGCGCACTGAAAGGAATCACAAGCACATTTAGTGTTATCTTTGTGTACACACAGACTAAACACACTTACTCTTTCTTAGTGATGTTGTACTTCTGTGTGGTAGTGTAGAGCCCGACCGATAAAGGATTGTTAAGGCCGATATCGATACAAATATTTGGTGATTTAAAAATCCGATATATCGACCGATATATATTTTTTTAATCCAGAAACGTGTAACAAAACATAAACAGATTAGTTATTTGTAGTTATTTATGATTCCTCACTAAAATAATATGTTTGTTTTGTTTGTTGTCACAACAGAACAGAGGAACATCAAAATATATTAAAGTTCAGATAAATAAAATGTATAAAAATACACACTTAAGGTATGAAACTTAAAGGGTTAAACACAAGTGTTGCCAACAGGGACGTTGTAGAGTGCCCTCTGGTGGACAAACTATGCAACAGCAACACTCATAACATGGTTGAAGGGGGTTTCGTCCGTTTTTATTTTATTTTTAAAATATTAATTTATCAGCCATTATAAATGCCGATACCGATAGTTTGGAAAATGCCTAATATTGGCCGATAATATTGGCTCGCCGATATATCGGTCGGGCTCTAGTACAGTGAGGCTTCTGAGCTGCTTCACTCGAGCTGTTTAGGCACTTTCGCACATTACCTAAGGACTCTTAAAGGAACACCCCGACTTATTGGGACTTTAGCTTATTCACTGTATCCCCCAGAGTTAAACAAGTCGATACATACCCTTCTCATCTCCGTGCGTGTTGTAACTCTGTCTGACGCACCTACCGCTAGCCTAGCTTAGCCCAGATCCTGGAAGTAACCGGCTCCAACTAGCCTACTGCTCCCAATAAGTGACAAAATAACGCCAACATTTTCCTATTTACATGTTGTATAGTCACGGCGTGTACAAATAACAAGGTCACATGAGAGAGCCACAAACTGGGAACTATATTTTCAGAAGGCGAAGCACTGCAACTTGGGCAGAGTGATTAGCGCAACACCTGAAAAGCACCGTTGTTACTCTCTGCTCCTCACCACAGGGCTTCTCGTGTGCAAATCACTCCGCCCAAGTATCAGAAGTAGCACTGCTTCGCCTTTCTGAGAATATAGTTCCCAGTTTATATACAGTTAGAAGATGGCTGTGTCTCATGTTACCTTGTTATTTGTACACGCTGTGACTATACAAATCACAACATGTAAATAGGAAAATGTTGGCGTTATTTTGTCACTTATTGGGAGCAGTAGGCTAGTTGGAGCCGGTTACCTCCAGGATCTGTGCTAAACTAGGCTAGCGGTGGGTGCGCCAGACAGAGTTACAACACACACAGAGATGAGAAGGGTATGTATGGACTTGTCTAAATCTGGGGGTTACGGTGAATAAGCTAATGTCCCAATAAGTCTGCGTGTGCCTTTAAGCAGTAATTGGTGCACTTACTTCCCATACTCTCCAAGCTGTGCTATGTAATCATAGACAGCACCAAAACCTATGTAACAAACATGCACTTCAGTTGTTATCCTGTATATTATTAAATTGTTTAATGATGAGGTTTTAGAGTTTGTATTATTAGTGACCACAAAGTGTCTTCCCAGCCAATGTGTCCTTGAGCAAGTCACTCAATCCCTACCAACTCCAGGGGTGTCGTTGAAGCTGACCTCTGTGTAGAGGGTCACAAACAGAGAAAACATTTCCCTACAAACTTTGATATCGCTATATTGTAACTGATTACAGCCATCATATCAGATTTTAAGAGAAATTTTGAATGGGAATCCATTTGTAGATTTAATAGTAAATGTATGAGGTCTCTAAGGAAGAAATAAACTAACTCATTATAAACCTTTCATGTGGATTGTACAAGTGGAAAAACATTTTTTATATTAAAAAGATGTCCCTTGTGAATTTGGACATTTAGGGCTCTATTTTTGTTTACTGGCGACCTTCTGACCTGGGGCAGCAAAGAGTTCACATTCATTGTTGGTGCCAAGATTGCATTGTGCCGCTGGATCACCTGTACTCACTTCATTACCAAACCAACTCAGTACACGCCAGTAAAAGTCAACCCTGCAGCACTTCTTGCCACACAGTGCACACCAGCACCAAAATAGGGTCCTAATAGTCATTTTCATCTTTTCTCAGTGCCTGAGCAGCAGTGAATCATTGTGGCATGCTAGACATGCAGCATACTATAAAGTCAGACACTACAATGTTGCTACAGATCCCTTATGATGGTTTTAATGAAGACAAATACAGTAAATATGTGTATTCAATCCAAGTGGTCTAGAAGAAAGAGAAGAGTAGACCAGATCATAAGAGTGGGAGCTATTTTTAATGTTCTATTCTTTCCTGGCTCAAACCTTTTTGGTCTGCAGTCACTGAAGACATAAATTCAAGCCTTCAATTTATAAAACAATCTTTGTTTCTGGAAGACTGGAAACATCAGGCAATTCCAAAATATGCATGTCTACACTGGTTTAGTTTTAAGATGCTGGAAAGGTATTTGTGTTTGCTGGCAGTCTAGACAAAAACATCTTAACAAGACCACAATAACTGCTTGGGCTGAAACTTCCCTGAGACATTTCAGACCTGAACTCTAATATCCACACGATAACAGGCTGTTTTATTTTTTCATTGCCAACTTTATTTAATTTGAGGATGCCTTTTGTTAGACAAACCACATGTTACTTTATGCCCCTCCTTTTTATCTAAATCTGCTCTGCTCTCATGTTTCAGCAACTCGTATTGAAATCACAAACACATGCACACAATGTCAAAAAGGCTCCATATGAAACATTAATTACTATGTGTGTGTATTGTGAATGTGATTTATCAAATGAGTGATAATATATGAGCCTGTCATACTGGGTTAAATCAATTAGTTCCAACATTCATCACTGTGCAAGACCTTAACTGATACTACTCTCACACTAATATGTACATTGAAAGTATTATTGGACACTGTAATAATTCCTCCTGTCCACAATGGCTGTCCCTACTTTAACTTAAATGTAAGAGATGGGGGACAATATCCACAGTCCTAGTTTTGTGTAAACATTCAGTAGTATAGTTAAATGAAAACAAGTGGGAATCTTTCAAAGTTACAGCCTTTTTAGTACTAAATTCTGTCTTTTGCCGCTTTTCCACTGCATGGTAAGGCTCGACTTGCAAAAGTTGTGGGTAGTACCTGGTACCCTTTTTGGTGCCACCTCAGTCGAGGTTCCAAGAGAGCTGATCTAAACTAGAAGGTGGAGAAAACTGTCTCCAGCGCGACACGGGACATCCTGCAGAAACCCACAAATTTTAAATAGCCAAGCTAATGTCGATAACAACCGCATTTTTTTTATTTTTTATTAACTTGACCCCGATTTTTTATTTTTAGCCTTACTCGGTCTGGTAAAAACAGTAGCTTCAGGTGGCTAACATTAGCTAATGTTAGAAAAGGTAACATATCAACAGTAAATGTACTCATTATGCAGCAGAATGACCCCTGTCAGAGTCATTCTTATTATTATTACATGTTATGTTATTGGATCATTATTATTGATGCATTAACATGTAAACAACATTTTACGGTTGTACATTGAGGTGAAACAAATTACTTAATGGTGGTAGTAACAATGCATCATATTGCATAATTTGAATGTAAAATCTTAATTAGCAAAGTAACAATTAACTAGCCGTCAGATAAATGTAATGCAGTAAAAGTATAAAGTAACAGAACAGGAATGCGCTCAAAGTACCTCAAAATTATATTAAACTGGTGAGTCCATTATTATTATTATTATTATTATTTTGAGGCTTTTAAATCATTCTGTGCTTCCCAATAGTATTCCTTATGTATTCAAATCTAAACATTCACATTTTGATCAAGCCTGACATAGGTTTCTGTATGATGACGTAGCTTCAGTACAGTACTCTTTATATATAGTCAATCGTACAGTATAGCACAGTAACTTGCATGGTGGTCGGCACGGCCCCATGTTAGGAGAAGCAGACAGGAAGCTAAGCAATGTTATGGACGTGACGTTAGGTTGGATCCGAAAGTCACACAATTACACAAACTAACCAACAAAGCAGAAGCAGCAGTTTTTATCAAGGGAGTCTGGTGGCTTTGAATAAAGCAAAATGTAGGCTACTGCTGTGGACAGGGGTTCCAGCAAAACATATTTCAGCCACAAAAAATATGGCCACCTAAAAAATTCAATTTCAGTTTTAAGTTTATGCTATATTTAGAATATTTTCACCACTTTACTAGAACACGAGTTGTTCACTATTGTTGGCTAACCTGGCATCCACAGTAGTAACGATACATTGCTTAGCTTCTGTGCTGTTATGTCCAAACTTAGCACAGCTAACGTTGACTGAGCTTGTGCTAGAGTTCATATTATTCACAACCTTACTGATTAGCTTACTACAGTAACCCACGTCACTGCTTTTTGCTAAGGATAAGTGGGCATTTCCATTTGAAAAACCTGGCAGATGGACCCGGCCTTTAAGTACAGTACTTGAGTAAATATACAGCAACCAATAACTTTCACTGCACATATGCATGAGTGTTGTTAACAGACAGACTTGAAAAAATGTGAACCTATCCTTTAATGCACAGACATTGTAGCAATGAGTTAAAATGTTGTTAGAGAATAGTTTGCAGGTACAATATAAAAGTTCAAAGGAATAGTTTAACATTTTAAGAAAATTATTACAACTAACATACTGTAGCTCTGTCCACAGTTAAAAATGCACAACACAGAACCTTACATTAAGCTTGTTTTATCCAAACAAAAATCAAAGTGTAAAAATGTCAAGTTGTGGCTAGGTTTTGGTAAGCTAAGGTAATCGACTACATGCTCTTCATATTTAACGCACAGACAGTGTTAGTGGTATTGATCTTCTCATCTGAGCAAAATGTTCAATTCTATTTTAGTTATTGTGTCAAATAACAGAAGTTATCTCTATGACACTTTACAGATAAAGTAGGTCTAGACCACACTCCACACCAACAATTTCCCCCAAGAACAAGCATTTGGTGCGACAAAGTTTTGAGCTATTACTTTTATCTCTGTGCCATTACACTACATACTTTACCCCATTGAAATCCAGTATGATAGAGCTCTCTGTCTGCAGCAGGCACAATACTAACAGTCAGCAGTCACTCAAAAATGCCTTCCGTTTCACTTCATAACACATACAGTACTGTACATGTGTCAGATGTTGGATTAAACTTTCTTTAATGACTATACTGCTGTGCAAAGGCAGGGGGACACCAATTTTACACGTCAATTTACTCACCATGATGAGTAGCCTACCAACGAGTTGGTGAAAACAGTTGTAAAATGTCTCCTGTGGCTCTGAAGGAGCTTTGTCAAGTCTAGGGAAATAACCAGGATGATGTCATAGGGATGTCATCAGGGTTATCTTGGCTTGGGCCTATAGACTACAAATTTAACAAAAAGCATGTGTTACAAACTGGTATGGAGTTTCAAAGTGGTCATGAACCAGGCAGGGAGGGTTTAATAAAAGATACAATCAAGTTTGGGATTATGGCATTATGGGAAATGTAGGTTTTTGGTGTCTGAACCATAAAAGTCAGGATATCTTGGCCAATTGACCTTTTTTTTTGTGAGTCCCCAAACTTTATTGAAGTGCAATACTAAATCGCAGGACTTAGTATACCTTATAATGATTCAGAAGTAGCAAATGTATATATTTTTCCTGACAAAAAAGTAGGGAGCCACCAGATTGAACAGTATCTCTGCAAAGAATATTCAGTTCATCAGCCAATGAGTGAATCAGCTGGTGTCCACTACACCTGTACAGACGTTATTGTCACACCAGTCAAACCCAGAAGCGGCTCGGTAAGGCCAGCAGCAATCATTAACAATCTGTAAGGATGCTAATAATGCTTATTAGTATTTTTTTTATTTTGGGTTAATTAAAAAATGTAAATTAACAGGAGATTTCTCAGGTGACAGAAGCATAAGAATGAGGTGAAATGATCAGCGTTGAGTGTGAATACCCCAGTATCTCTGCACTGTGGAGAGGAGCTTCCGTGGTAGAGGCAGTTTAATTTGCCATATTGACCATGTATCATGGTCAGGGGAAATATAACATTTATTAAAATTGCTGTTTCAAGAGTTGACTCATAATCAAAGGCTCAAATACATTCAAAGTGAGTTGACACAAGCTTGAATATGATCGTGATATACGTACAATAGGCATTAATAATGTGTTTGAGGAGGAATTTTCTGTAAGAGATCACATGGTATCGCACCACCTTAAAACAATCCGGTTCTTCATTTGTTAAATCTAAAATGTATATACAGTAAATAATTAAAACCTATATATATATATATATATATATATATATATATATATATATATATATATATATATATATATATATATATATATATACTTTTGTTCATAGAACATGTATGTCTTCTATAGATCTGATTTAAATTTTCCCATATTCTTTTTTTTTATTACATGGAATTTCAATGACATCCAATGAACTTATTTAATAATTGAATATGTTGCCTGGTTAGAGACACGAACAAACTTGACAAAAAGCATTATTTTTCTTGCATTAAATTATAAGATTTTCTTTTTCTGATCTCTCTCTCTCTTCTTTGTGTTTGTAAATATGTGTTGGTCCAGGAGTACCTAACAGAGCTGCAGGCATTGCTGCGTTCAGTGTCAGAGACGGACTTCAAGCTGAACTCTCCTGAATACTGGCCTGCAGCTTATTATAACCTGCCTCAACAAGAGCACTGCCTGAAGGTCAGCACTGCTTTAGTGTTTATTTATATATATATATATATATATATATATATATATATATATATATATATATATATATATATATATATATATATATATATATATATATATATATATATATATCACTGCTGATAGACAGAGGGTGGGATACAGTAACCTGACTCCGCCAGATGGATTGCTTCGCATTTGCTCAGCATATCCATCTGGGAACTTTCCGTTGGAGAACGTTTGGGAAGGGGCGAAAATACTAGTTAGCTGATTGGATAAACCATCTGTCTATCACCACCTATGTTGGTGATAGACGGACCAAATCAGATCAACGAAGTGTATGACGTACTAACAGAGCAACGACGAAGCGAGGCTCCCCCTGCTGCTGCAGGCAAAGCATAGTTAGTTAGCTCATCAAGCAAGCAACATGTCGGTAAAGGATATTTGCCGTTTGTGTAACGAGAATTTAGAAATAAAAGGCCCCATTTCAGGTTCCCGGTCCATATTCCAAAAGAAGGATCCAAGAGAAAACAGCATTAGCAAGCGGCTAACAGAATCAGGGCTACCACTGTCTGAAAATGTGTCTAGATCAGGTCAGATTTGCACATAGACAGTATATAAACATGCGTTGCTTCCGCGTGCTGAGCCTCGTGAGACCATCCTGATCTCCTGAGCTCCTCGTTGCATCACACCTAAACCCGCCTCAACCAACGCTGATTGGCCCGGTCGTTTGGCGAACGGCTCCAAATTTTCTCTACCTCAAGATGCCAGACTGATCTGCGAGCAGAAAACTGGAGCTCGCGAGATCAGGATGGTCTCACGAGGCTAGGGATACAGGGCTTTGATGCTGATGAGAAAGGCTGTGAACTTAATGTACATTTAAAGGAATAGTTCAACATTTTGGAAAATGCGCTTATTTGCTTTCTGGCAGAGAATTACATAAGAACATTGACACCAATCTGTTTAATATGACGTTACAGCCAGTTAGCTTAGCTTAGCATAAAGACTAGAAGCAGGGGGAAACTGCCAGACTGGCTCTGTCCAAAGGTAACAATTTCACTTACCAAATAGGAGGTGAAAGGGAGTATCGACGAGTTGCGATGCCCAGTGGCTGGAGCAGTGGCCCGCAGAGAGGAGATGATATCTGGAGCTCGGCCTCTGGAGGGTCAGAAGATCCAGGAGACCACTGCCCTCCTCAATACTAACTGGGACAAACTGAATAAGCTCTACCAGGACAGACTGAAGTAAGAACGGGTGGGGTGATGTACATGATTGCATGAATATTGACTCATTTTGTGCACATATTTGAAGTAAGTGTGTGTGTGTGTGTGTGTGTGTGTGTGTGTGTGTGTGTGTGTGTGTGTGTGTGTGTGTGTGTGTGTGTGTGTGTGTGTGTGTGTGTGTGTGTGTCTGTGTCTGTGTCTGTGTCTGTCTCTCAAGGCGTTGGCAGGATTGCAATTCGAAGTGGCAGAAGTTTGTTTTGGATCAGAAGGCGATGGAGAAGTGGCTGACTGACGCTGAGACCCATTTGAAACTGGCTGAAAGTGAGCCAGCAGGACACAGACAGCACCTCAGGGTAACACACACACATATTTAACCAGAGACACTAGCATTGCTACAAATACAAAAATATACAAAATACATACAAAATACAAAATGGCTGATTGTACGCAGAAACAATTCCAGCTGTGGCTAAGTCATATTTCGTCTACAGTGTTCATCATCACTGCTGAAGTGCCTTTGAGCAAGACACATAAGTCCAAACACTTTCATCTTTGTTTTTCTTAGTTTTCTGCCCAAAACTGATTATATAAAAACACAAATTCCCTGTCACAGTATGATGAGGTAGCACATGACATGACCTAACAATATGTGACGTATCATGGCCTGACATGTCATATCAAGACATGATCTGGCATACATGACATCTAAATGTATCCTCACGACGACAATATATAATATAATATCAATATTATCAAAATCAAAATAATTAGCTGATATATATAACCAGACAATGCTTCTATTCATTATCTCTTGCTCTGGGGTCCAATATTTGGGTCCTCTGGTTTTCTTGTGTAATAATACATAATGTAATGTAAAATCAATTTATAGTCATCATATTGAAATCACACAGAGAACAATAATAAAAAAGAACTTTTGGCTTTTGAAAATTGTTTTACCAAATCTTGGCAATCAGGGCAAACAAAAACTATTTAGATTTTTCCCCAGAAAAGTCAAAAAGTTAGTTGTGCCATCTCAAATGTATTTCCTGTTTGCTATGAGACATCAGGAGGCCATATCACATTCATATACACATTCTGGTCTGCCTGAATGCCCAGAAGCTCTACAAGGAGAATCTATGCATCATTTATTACATGTATGCTGTTATATCATTATTTTGGCATGTTCGTTCTACGTTAGTATATGTAGCAACAAAGTAACACAGTCAGGAAAGTGGCAGAATCTGCAATATTGTCAATGAAAACACCAAAGAAGAGAAATATAGTCAGAAAGACAGCCTCCGATTGGTTGACACACTCACCAGACAACATTCTGGGCGTCAAGATGGCAAAAATAACCATTTAGTTGTGGAGTTATCTTTTAGAATTATTGGGGAAAGTCTCCAAAAAGACACTGCAGTTCCAGGCTGGATTACAAAGCTTTTGGAAGGCCTACATCACACAGAAAACCTCTTTGGATTTATTTATTGACTTGTGGATGTGTGAAACGCAATTTTCTTTTTATGTGGTGCATAAAAATGACAAAGGAATTTTCTTCTAAATTTCTACCCACTTCTGATGTCATGACATAATGAAACATGACATGTCAAGATATTGATGGCTAATTGCAAATTTGGTAAGACGGTGTCAGACTTCAGGAGCTCCACACAGTCTGACGAGACAGCAGCAGCCATACCCACCATACCCAGCGCAAAGTCACTGTCTCTGGGTTACTGGACTACCAAATGCCGCTGCCCTGACGGAGCTCCGCGGGCTCTGCGGTAACTTTGAAAGTCAGAAATGGTGACTTTGCGCTGGGTATGGTGCGCTGCGGGCTGCCGCTGTCTCGTCAGACTGTGTGGAGCTCCTGAAGTCCGACACCGTCTTACCAAATTGGCAATTAGCCATCAATTTTCGTAAAAAGGCCCATATTTGAGCTTTACATAGTTGATTTCTCGCATAAAAAAGTCTCAGAAGTGAATTTAGTAATGAAATAGCAGACGAACAATGTATAACATTTCTGAGATCTGCGCAACCTAGATTCAGAAGACTAGCTGATCTCAGGTCAGTGGTGTATGTACATTTTTATTTTGTTGAGATTTGCCCGTTTTCAGCAGCAGTTTCAAATTGTGAGATTTGCATAGGAAAGAGGTGTCAATGGGACCTTTGAGGTTCTGTGTCTGTGCCTATTTTACCCACCGAACTGTCGTAATTCAACAATGACAAGGTAAACTCGGTTTTTGCCGAGTCTATCACCCCTTTAAAATAAATTCCACACAGACCAAACAATAAAGGCTAATCTGTGTGTGTGTGTGTGTGTGTGTGTGTGTGTGTGTGTGTGTGTGTGTGTGTGTGTGTGTGTGTGTGTGTGTGTGTGTGTGTGTGTGTGTGTGTGTGTGTGTGTGTGTGTGTGTGTTTCTGTGTGTGTGTGTTTCTGTGTGTGTGTTTCTGTGTGCGTGACGTGCGTGCAGGACCTGACGGAGGCCGTACCTCTTCAGGAAGTGGTTTTGTGCAGAGTGAACTCTGGAGGAGAGGACATCAGCCAGTTGAGCACACCAGACGATGCATCGCGGCTCCGAACACAGCTCAAATTACTCAACACTCGCTGGGCCAACGTCTGCAAGCAGCTCAATGAGCGCAAGAGGAGGTGTGTATGTGTGTGAGTGTGTGACTGCTGGTCATGGATAATCGGTTGTTTGTCTCACTTTCAAATGTCCCTGACAGTACTTTCTTAGGAAATCATTTTCTTCTAATTTGTCTCTGTAGGTCATGTAATAGAAAAACACAACAAGGTGCCTTTAAATCAGTGGTTCCCAAACTGGGGGGTGCTCCCCTAGAGGGGACGGGGAGTTATAACAGGGGCATCGTAGCGATGCTAAATATAAATTTCTATTTAGAATATTAAGTTTTATTTGATTTTTTTGTGTGTGTAATTTTGGTATTTTTTTAACCTGGAGCCTATTCCCCCATGCATTGGTGTCTAAGTGACTAATGACAGGTTCAGAATATTATTCTACTTGTCTGACAACATTATGGAAAGGATTCCTACAGAGATAGACCTTTTTGTTAAAGAGTAAGATCCTGTTTGTTTAACCAAAAACAGCCCCAAAATCACCATCGCCAGGCACACCAGACTCCATTTAAACAGTACTTTTAGCGTGTATAGAGCAAGCATATTTTCACATGAAAATGGGTGAATTAAGGGTTTATTTCAACCAAACTAGGGTGGTGATATTTGCAACAGTAGCAAAACCAACCAAGAAAGCTTTTGATAATTTTATTTTGTTTCTGTCGACTTTTAAAGAAGTGTTGTTTTTACGATGATAAAATTTCAATTTATTTAAATGAAGTCTGATGGGTTTCATGATAGCAATTTCAATCATTCCCGACACAAAAACATGGGAAAATAGGGTCCAGTTTAAAAAATACCAAAGTTACCTTTTAACTCCTCGGGTGGAAGTGAGACCCACTCTGTTGTGTGTGTGTGTGTTATCAAACTGTGTCATCGGGACTTCATGGGGCTAACCCTGTCTTGCGAACATGTCTCACCCTCCTTCCCTCTTTTTTTCTTGCTGTCGCCCTCGACCCAGGTCTGCAGAGGCACGCACGGCGACTGCAGAGCTGCAGGAGAACATGGGCTCCATGCTGGGCTGGTTGGACAAAGCAGAGTGCATCCTTGACATCCCTTTGCAGCCTGCAGAGCCACAGCACATCAGAGACACTCTGGGCAAAGTCCAGGTACCATCGAGACGCATCACAGCAGTTATAATGTGCATCTCGTGTGTGTGTGTGTGTGTGTGTGTGTGTGTGTGTGCGTGTGCGTGTGCGTGTGCGTGTGCGTGTGTGTTGGTTTGTTTAATGTCATTGAGAGGTGCTATAATATGTCATTCTGAAATTCAATCATGAAAACACTTTTTTGTTAGTGTGTGTGTGTGTGTACATGTATTTGGATGTGAGTTTACATAATTAGATTGAAAGAGCTTGTGTCTTACAGTGAGCTGCTTTGTTTTTTTTAGTAAATTCAGATTTGCGTGTGTGTGTGTGTGTGTGTGTGTGTGTGTGTGTGTGTGTGTGTGTGTGTGTGTGTGTGTGTGTGTGTGTGTGTGTGTGTGTCAGGCGCGTGTGGAGGAGCTTCCTGCCAAGAAGATGGCGATGGAGGACCTGAACTCCAGACACAACCAGATAACACTTCCTGCTGACAGACAGAAAGACATCAGGGTCATCAACACTCGCTGGGCTCAGGTCAGCGGCTTCCTCTCTGAATACTACAACTAACAGCACTCCAGCATTTTTGTGAATATTTCTCATCAGAACAAAGCTGCACCAGGCTATAAAATCAAACCACCTACATCATTATGTTTTGTAGCTGCCCCAAACATCAGACAGACACAGTTAGAGACTAGCTGGTGAACATGTTGACAGTGGAGCATTTAGCAGATACAAAGATATATTTATTTTTCTAAGGAGTTGATATAGACCAAAAACAGAGCTAAAAGAGAGTGAATAGTAGACTTACATCCATCAGGTGGACACACACACTCTAAATAAATGATAATGTTACTCTGTGTCTGCTTAATGTGCAAATAAGCAACTGTTTACTAACAAGTTCACTATGTTAAAGTTCCTGAAAATCTGCTTCTTTATTGTAGTCTGTAGTGAAGCTTAGGTCGGGCCCAAAAAATCAAGCCCGACCCGAGCCTGTGCATGTTGTGTCTGAGCCCGGCCCGACACATTAACTGTAATTATGAGCCCAATTTAAACCCGACAATTTTTAATACGTGGGCCGTTATAACTGACCTTCTCAACTACAATTCCAAGTTGTTTGAAATACAAAAATCTGTTCAGAATTATCGGTAACACTTTACTTGAAGGTACTGTACCTTAATAAAAAATTGTCGGGTTTAAATTTTGTGAGATACTGTATTTCCATAAGAGTGACATGACAGTGTCATGAACACATGAACCCTAACCCTAACTCTATCCCTAACCCTAAAACCGAATGACACTTACTAAAAGAAGCATTATGTCATAAACGTTTATGACTTGTTTATTATGTTTATGACACGTTCATGACAGTGTCATGTCACTCTTATGTAGATACCTTATACCGAATTAGCTTAATGAATAATGCAAACTGCGTTGTTTTTTTTTATTCAGAATGGAATGGATTATACAGAGCCCCGGAGGTGACATGGAGGGAAACAAAAAATGTACTGGGGACAAACACTTTTGCGAGCTCTCGAGTTTCATTTGCAAAATCTCGAGTTTAATTTGCGAGATCTTGCAAATCCAACAAACAATAAGGCTAACCTTAGTAGCTAGCTAGCTACTAAGGTTAGCCTGCAGTAATTGACATCAACAGTCAACGACAATGTTCATAATAACACTTCACGTTGGCATGTATTAATTAGTAATGCTTATCAAAATAAACGATGGATGTATTTAGACAGCCAAGGAGATGTCATTATGCCCTTATGTTGTGCTACAGTACATGTTTTTTTTTTCCTTCTTTTTTTCTTCTTCGTTTTTTTTTTCTTTTTTCCTTCATGTCACCTCCGGGGCTCCGTAGGATTTCAAATGGATCCGAATGAAGAAATGTAAAAAAAAAAAAACTCGACCCTAGCTCCCTCAGCCGATTAGTGTGGGTAACAGATCAAGGCAGCAACATAATCGAAACCCTGGAACCGTATAGGACACTTTTGATGTCTCGAATTAATACTGTCCTTCACCACGGTCTGCATGCCGACACACTGGCCGACAACGCAGCGGAAACAATCTGGCCTGGTTGCGCAATTCTCGAAGACAGTGCTACAGATGGGGGAGACATGATTTACCACAGTTTACCTCACACTCAAGTCAATGCAGAACATATACCCAGAGCTGCAGGAGAAGCTGGAGATGCATAGATTTCTCCCCACCCAATTAGGCTAATAAAGTAATGACTAAAAAACACAAATGCTTGATCAAGGCGCCCGGCCTGGCCCGAGGATAGTGGTGGGAAATATCGGCCCGACCCAGAGAATCTAAACTGTAGTCTTTAGTAAATGTGAATTGAAGCAGCAGAGATATCCTGATTTTAACTCTGTTGTATGGGTCACATTTCAAAAACACTGGATTAAACATTACTTGCATAGTAATCCCCATAACAAGTGGCTTGATCTAAGCCTAAATCACACCTTTTATAGCCATTAGAGCCATAAGTCAACCCAAACCAAACTCCCCTTAGTCATTGTAGATTGTTAAGATTGCATGGGTAACACTTTAGAATAATGGTGAATTATCATGAATTCATGCATGACTTCATACATGAAAAAGCATGCATTCATTCATGAACTTCATGAACTATCAGTAATGTACCATGATTAATAGTATCATAAAACAACTATAACAATGCATCTCCAGTATACTGTATTTTTTTTAGGATTATTTTTTGGGCATTTTTAGGCCTTTTTTTCACAGGACAGATGAAGACATGAAAGGGGAGAGAGAGGGGGAATGACATGCAGCAAAGGGCCGCAGGTCGGAGTCGATCCCGCGGCCGCTGCAATGACAGTAAACCTCTATATACAGTCCCTCCAGAAAAACGTGATTATGCGATCGCAGAATTCAATGCATAATCAGCCAAAGTCTGCATGTTTATGCGGGGGTCGCATTTTTTTAAATACGCTGCACTTTCCCGCATAAATTGCCGATTTCCACACAAAATATGCGGGGCTTGCATGAATTCATAATCCCCGTATTTTTGTTGCAAAAAAAGTCACATATCTCAGCAGAAAGTTGAAAAATGTTGCGTTTACTTCACACAAGAGCAGCCATTTTCCCCTGTTGCCATGGGAACGTTATGAAGTGACGTAATTTTGCCTAGTGAGAACACGGTGTTGGGGGAATCACCTTTTTTCTCTTTTTCATCAAACCGCAGTTTTTGCAAGTTCCCGCATTTTTTGCAAGTTCCCGCAATTTCATCGCATAAAATTGCATAAATATCCCGCATATTCCATCGCATTTTTTAAGAAAACGTGCCGCATAATTAAGGATTTTTGCCCACAACAATCACAAAAAAACTCTGTTTTTCTGGAGGGACTGTATATACATGCGCCTGCTCTGCACTGAGCTAACCCGGCCACAGTATACTGTATTTTGTGTCAATGTAGTGACCTCAGTATCATTTTGCCAACCCACTCCTTTAATTCTTAAAGTGCCCATATTATGGGAAAATCACTTTTTCTGGGACTTGGGGTGGTTGTTTTTCTCTTTTGTGTCTCTCCCACACGCATACAAACTTTGAAAAAAATCCATCCATGCTGTTTTGAGTGAGATACGGGTTTCTGAATGTGTCCTGCCTTCAGTCTCTGGGTGAACTGTTCAAAATCTGCACGCATTTTTACGTCACTAGCCAAAATGAGCTGGCTAACGACGACCGTTAGCATGCTAGCGCTAGCATGCTACCTCGTTCTCAATGGCAAAGCACTGCTACAACACACACAAGTTCACTATAATCTACAAAAGAACTACTTACATGTGCGCCTCATTTAGAATAAATCTCCCGGCTAATCCTGCCTTGTAACTGACCTGTAGTTTGAGAAACAACCTTTCTTTTACTGTCTATGGAGGTAGCTGACATGATCTACGATCTGAGCTACTGCGCATGTGCAAGTGCAATCAAAGATAGTACAGAAAAAAAGATACCTCACTGTAAGCTAAAACAGCGACCTGAACACAAGGTGAAACGAGTGGCTGCAGCAGTGAGAGAGAGATGTGCAGTACAACAAAAATATGGTGTTTTTTGAAAATTAAACCATGTAAACCTATTCTGGTACAACCTTAAAATACAATTATGAACCTGAAATTTATCATAATATGGGATCTTTAATACATTTAATTTTATGCCACCATTAATCATATCTTATTCATCAATGTTAAAGATGGACCAGGTCAGCACTTTATTTGAATGGCCACAAACATGATGAAGTTATCAAGTAATGTTTAGTTAACAATGATAACAACAATTACATATTTTTAAGAATATATGTAAACTGCTGGGACTGGTCAGTTTTTTTGAAGAAGACATGAACATTAATAAATCAGAAGTCATGATGATTCAAATACCTTAATTGATGCATTAATTAACGTATTGTTGCTGCATTTAGTCATGCATGAGATACTATTAATCCTTGTACTACACTGCCTCAGTAAGTTCAGGAAGTACTAAATTAATGAATGCATGCTTTTTCATGCATGAAGTCATGCAAGAATTCATGATAATTCATGTACCATTATTATAAAGTGTTACCAGTGCACGTACCTGATAAATCACAGCATGTCTTTCTTTAGGTGTCCAAGGCTCTGCCTGAGCGTCAGCTGGAGATTGAGGGTCTGCTGAGGGAGCTGGAGAAGTTTCAGGGTCAGCTGGATGTCCTTTCGGTCTGGGCGTCCAGCACCCGGGCCAAGCTAGAACACAGCCCTGAGGAGCCACCACCAAAGGTAGGACAAATACATACAATTAGTTTAGCCTACTGCCCGATTTTTGAAATACAGAATTTCAAAATGCAAGTGCTGGTCCTTTTGAACAAAACCTTTTACATGCTATATTCAACATTTGTTCTGTCTCTCCGTTTGATTCTTCAGCTCATTGAGGAAGTGCAGGTCAAGCGGCCAGAAGTGGAGTTTGTTTTGGAGCGAGCTGATCAACTGTACAAGGACAGTCGTCATAACCAACCAGACAAGGTGAGGAAATCAAACAATCCGTCAATGATTTATGTATTGAAAGGAACAGCATTCTTGTAGCATATATGCTTTTTCATATTCCACCAACTGGAGTTGCCATATAAATTGATTGATCTGTACAACTTTATCTTCTGTGATTCTTCTGTGATTATCTGTGAACTTTGTTGTCAACATGGAATTATTTTGTGTGTGTGTGTGTGTGTGTGTGTGTGTGTGTGTGTGTGTGTGTGTGTGTGTGTGTGTGTGTGTGTGTGTGTGTGTGTGTGTGTGTGTGTGTGTGTGACAGGTCAAGTATGTCAAGCTAAGGGAAGACTGGACTGTGATCCTGGAGCTGGTACGGCAGCATAAGGAGAGGATGGCTGCGCTGCTAGTAGCTAAAAAAGCCAGTAAGACCTCATTTTATTCAGTGGGTGTGTCAGTCGGCATGTATATGTCTCAATGTGTGTTAGAGGGCTTTGAGTGCAAGAAATAATTATATTTTGGGTAGTATGTAGTATCGTCTCTATGACAAGAGAATGCGCAACAGAAGTTTCTTTAACTGTCTATGGTTAACGCTACACTCAACAGCAGGTAACGTTAGCCTTCCGCTAGCTAGTAGCTGGATTAAACACGGTTAAAATGCTGACAGCTAACGCTAAATTGTGTTAAAGTTTGACTGTGTTTCTGCTGCTGTCCGAAAAACACAGATGGACATGGTGCATTCAATGAAGCTGGCAATCTACAGTCTCGCGGTGAATTCGTAGTTATTGTAAAATACCCTTTTGAATTTATTTCCTCAGCATATTAGGTCATATATATATATATATATATATATATATATATATATATATATATATATATATTTGAACAGTGAAAATAATAATAAAAAGAGATTTTTTTAACTTTAATGTCATTAATGCTGATTATTCATTGATTCATTTGAATTAAAATATTTAAAATACTTTCACAGCAAAAATTATGTATGCGATTAATTTAGATTAATTAATCACAGAGTCTGTAATTAATTCGATTAAATGTTTTAATCGATTGACAGCCCTTATATATATATATATATATATATATATATATATGCTTCTTCTTCACCAGTTTCTGTGCAAACTATCCCGTTTTAATCAAATCCAGCCCTCTGACCAGGCTTTGTTAGCTAGATGCTAACAGCTAATTCTGTACTCTGAGCAAACAGGGAAGTTTATATAGTGCAATATTAAACATTTTCCACCTATTAATTATGGGAATTATGATGTCATGTTGATATTCTCATAAACCCTCAGTACCTTTAGTTTGTTTCACCGAGCAAATTGTCCTGGAAGATAAATTTAGACAGAGGTCTCCCACTGGTCTGTTTGTGGGTTTGTGTATGTTTTCTCTGTATGTTTATCCTCCCAACAACAGTCTATAACTGGACATGAATACATTATTTAAACATTGTGTGTGTGTGTGTGTGTGTGTGTGTGTGTGTGTGTGTGTGTGTGTGTGTGTGCGCACGTGTACGTGCGTGCGTCCCTGCGTGCGTGCGTGCGTCCCAGATGAAAGTTTGACAGGAAGTTCCCAGCCTGAATCTGCAGCGCTAGCTCAGTTCAACAAGTCCTGGGCTGAGCTCACCGATTGGCTGACCATGCTGGATAACATGGTGCAGAACAAGCGTGTGGTAGTGGCTGACCTGGATGACATCAACGACAACATCAGCATTCTCAAGGTCAGGACCTCAGATTACTGTTAACTAGATTTACAGCACAACAAACACTGAGGGAACTCAATGGGCTTCATGAAAGTAGGTCTTGACCAACAGATTTATTATATTTGTGTCCATAATAATAATTAATTTTATCTTCTCAACCGGTCGAGGCAGCTGGCCGCCCACATAGAGCCAGGTTCTGTCAAAGATTTCTGCTAGAGCCCGACCTATATATCGGCGGGCTGATATTATCAGCCAATATTAGGCATTTTCCAAACTATCGGTATCGGCATTTATAATGGCCGATTAATGAATATTTAAAAAATTAAATAAAAATGGACGAAACACCCTTCAACCATGTTATGAGTGTTGGCGTTGCATAGTTTGTCCACCAGAGGGCACTCTACAACGTTCCTGTTGGCAACACTCTTTAAGTTTCATACCTTAAGTTTGTATTTTTTATTTATCAGAACTTTAATATATTTTGATGTTCCTCTGTTCTGTGACAACAAAACAAACAAAACACACATTATCATATTATTTTATTGAGGAATCATAAATAACTACAAATAATTAAACTGTTTATGTTTTGTTACACGTTTCTGGATAAAAAAAAATATATATATATCGGCCGATATATCGGATTTTTAAATCACCAAATATTTGTATCGATATCGGCCTCAACAATCCTTTATCGGTCGGGTTCTAGTTTCTGCCTGTTAAAAGGAAGTGTTTCCTTGCCTCCGCCACACGAAGTGCAATTGCTCTTGGGGGAATTGCTGGATCTGTATAAAGTTATAGAGTGTGGTCAAGACCTTCTCTATCTGTAAATTGTGCTGAGATAACGTCTGTTATGATTTGTTTTTAGGTGTCTCTGCACGAGCTGGACCAGCGTCGCCCCCTCCTGGAGAGACAAGTCACAGCAGCCCAGAACCTGAAAAACAAAACCAGCAACCAGGAGACCCGTAATGCTATCACTGAACGCAGTATGTCTCTCACACACACACACACACACACACACACACACACACACACACACACACACACACACACACACACACACACACACACACACACACACACACACACACACACACACACGCATCATCTCATTTGAAAAATGGTGTTTTCTCCTAAAACTAACATTTTCCAAATATTCTCAACAAATGTAAGCAATGAGACAAATGTACAAATCCATCCTCATGTCATTGGTAAAACAAGTTAAATTAAAAGTAAGGGCTGGTTTGATCCTAAACTCATGTGCATGTGGCACACCAGTACCTTATCTACATATTATGTACATATGACACACCTTGGACACAGACGAAAAGGCGTTGGGCATGTTTAGAAAGCAAAAGATTGAATAACATCTTTGATCTTTCGCCCGGTGTCTCTGTCTTAAACACTGGGTAACGTCTCCATCTTAAACACCGGGTAATGAGGTAACAGCTGCACGCGTCATCTTTTTTTAAGGCTGCCACTTATAATAGCCTACAGGTAGCCTATGTGTGGCTGTGATGAGCAACATTATATGTGATCATTGCCAAGTCCCAGGCAATAACTTTCCTCTGAGGAAAACTCTCTTCAGGATTCCCAAACTGGGGAGAGCCCCTCTGTGATTAAAGTGGGTGAAAGTGGTGAATGTGATAAGCCATGATTGCCACAGCCTAAATCACCCACCTATAATAATGCCTTCTTTCTGATCCCACCCCATGCCCAAGTGTGCAACAGGAGTGCCAAGGAAGCCTGGCCACGAAATTACAAAAAGTGTGTTTGGTACACGCGCAACTGATAACACCTAAATATGGGTGGGCAAAAACTCTTGTTATCCCCCTATTACAGACCCAGTGTCTGGAACTACAACACAACAACTACAACAACAACAATAGATAGGGATATTGCTGATTACATCTTTTTATATATTTTTTTCTTTTTTAATTTATTTTTTGTGTGAAAATACTTTGTAACAAAAAGGTAGAGTATTGAGTATATCGCTGGTAACATCTACAGGAAATTCAAATAGGATTTGTGGTACAGCAGGACACAATATGACTGAATATGAATTTTTGTTGTAAATGTGTGAGTTTTTTCTTGTAGATTTACTACTTTAGGCTCAGAGAATATGTTCAGAATATTGTGTCGTACGGCGAGTTTCGCACACAGAAACTAGATAATAATTACCTCTTCTGAAGAGTCCATCAAGTTTTTTTTAATCCTCTGTGTCCTCCTTGGCTACTAGCAACTGCGTGGAGCAGGGGTGGGGGCGGCGCGTGAGGTAGGCTTGCATCATGTGGACGTGCCGACAGTTTTGTCAATACTTAGAATTCCTCATGGTGGCGAATATCACCCCCCTCCCCCGGCTCCGTAGTAAATTCTTTTTTTTCATACAATAGCCCTGAAATGCCGTCGTAATTTTGCCATTAAAAGAGGGAAACTGAGGGAAAGAGAAAGGTATAATTGAGTAAAAAAGAACAGGCTGTTGCTGCTTTTATTTTCTTGGCTAATCTCTCTCATCCTGTATGCTTCTGATAAAACTTTTTTACACCTGCTTTCTTTAGACATTACATTACAGACACATTTTCCTATGTCAAAGTTTGTATACATTTCTATTCTATCCTTCAATATGTTGTCCCGCTAAACAGGAGTGCCTTAAAGGATAGGTCTGTAAATATTCTGTAACACTTTATTTAAAGGGGTGTGCATAAGGACTGACACACCAGTGTCATTAAATTTTGTTTGGTCAATTATGTCATTTTTTATAGGGTTAGGGTTAATTGACCTGATGACACTTAATGAAAACAGTCATGAACATTCATAAAGACTCATTCATGTTCATGGTGTCATGTCGTGGTGATGATGGTGTCATTTTAGTTGTATGCACACCCTTTCAAATAAATACAGTCAGTCAACAAATAGAATGTGCAGAGCAAAACTAACAAATATATGTACTAACAAGAAGTGTGAGTGTATCAAAGCCTGATACAGTTAGGTCCAGAAATATTTGGACATTTTTTATTTTTCATAATTTTGGCCCAACTTTCAGCTTTATTTTGAGGGTATTTACATCAAAATTGGAGGAAGGGTTTAGGAATTACACACATTTTCATACATAGCCCCCTTATTTAAAGGGACGTAAAGTAATTGGACAATTGAGTCAAAAGCTGTTTCAGGAGCAGGTATGGGCTATTTCCTTATTATTTAGGCAGATCAAAGGTCTGGAGTTGATTTCAGGTGTGACATTTTCATTTGGAAGCTGTTGCTGCGAATCCACAACATGCGGTCAAAGGAGCTCTCAATGCAAGTAAAGCAGGCCATCCTTAGGCTGCGGAAAAAGGAAAAATCCATCAGAGAGATGGCAGAAACATTAGGAGTGGCAAATCAACAGTAAATTCTGAGAAAAAAGGACGCACCGGTGAGTTCAGCAATACAAAAAGGCCTGGACGTCCATGGAAGACAACAGTGGTTGATGATCGCAGGATCCTTTCCACAGTAAAGAACATCATCTAGTGAAGTGAAGAAGACTCTCCAGGAAATAGGCGTATCATTATACAAGTCTACCATAAAGAGAAGACTTCACGAGAGCAAGTACAGAGGGTTCACCACAAGTTGTAAACCATTAATAAGCCTCAAGAATAGAAAAGCCAGATTAGAGTTTGCCAGAAGACATCTAAAAAAGACAGCCCAGTTCTGGAACAGCATTCTTTGGACTGATTGATTCGAAGCACACCACATCATCTATAAAACATAGCCACATGAATTCTGAAGTCTATAGGAACATTCTGTCTGTTCATATTCAGCCAAATTCAACAAAGTTGATTGGACGAAACTTCATAGTACAGATGGACAAAACATAATGCAAAAGCAACCCAGGCGTTTTCAAGGCAAAGAAGTGGAATATTCTATAATGGCCAAGTCAATTACCTGATCTCAATCCGATCGAGCATGCATTCCACTTGCTTAAGACAAAATTTAAGGCACAAAGACCTGCAAACAAACAGCTGATGACAGCTGCAGTCAAGGCCTGGCAAAGCATCACATAGGAGGAAACCCAACGTTTGGTGATGTCTGTGGGTTCCAGACTTCAGGCAGTCATCGCCTGCAAAGGATTTTCAACAAAGTATTAAGAATGGACATTTTATTTATGATTATATTAATTTGTCCAATTACTTTAGGTCCCTTGAAATAAGGGGACTATGTATGAAAATGTGTGTAATTCCTAAACCCTTCCTTCCAATTTTGATGTAAAATAAATAAAGCTGAAAAGTCTGCACTACAATTCCATCTCGATGATTTCATTTCAAATCCATTGTGTTAGCTCACAGGGCTAAAATTATGAAAATTGAGTCACTGTCCAAATATTTCCGGACCTAACTGTATATCTTATTTGTTTATCTGTGTCATAGAGCTCCATTGTTGTCCAAAAATATTTTAAAAGAAATCTGTGATCCACACTGTTGCACTGGGTGACATGTTCCTTCATTACCATAAACACACAAACTGTTTGGTCTTGTTGACCATATAACAAATATAGAATTAGACAGTCTTATCCTTTTAAAATAGGTATTTCATAAGCCCAAACATGGAGTTTTTCCACAATGCCACTTTTCTACTTTTTACACTTTATTTTTTACCTGCGTGTTTTACCAGGAAAAGAAGGGCCACAAATCCTTAATAAATTTGACATTTTGAGTAGGCTTTTTATATGTTATAAGTCTCACCACTGGTTGTTTTTTTTACATCTTTTTGTGGTAGCAATTAAAAACGACATGGCAGCTAAGAGATGCATGCTACATAAAAATCAAACAAAAAAACAGTAAAGCTGTATCTTGAACATTATATTAAAACAGCAGAATAATGTTTGCTGTTCTTTCTTTCTGTCATTATAGTTGACAGGCTTCAGACTCACTGGGAAGACTCTCAGACCAAACTCTCTGATAGGACAAAGCAGCTCCACAATATGCTGCAGGACTCTACTGATTGGCTGGATGCCAAGAAGGGAGTGGATCACCTCATCAAACAGGCCAGTGAGAGGTTGGAGTCCTGGCAGGAAATCACATACACGGTGGAAGCATTGAAGAAACAAAATGCCGAACTGAAGGTTGGGTTGGACATCCTGTCACTGACTGCATAAATGTCTTAAACAAAAAATGATGTTTTGTGTCTAAATTAGTATAATAAGTACTCATAATTAAGATGCATAAACAAATTTTCCACCTAACGTGAGAAATATGATATTACTCGTACTGGGGATGACTCAAAAGACATTTAAATGGTGAGAGTGAATCATCACATTTTAAAATTGTTTCAATTTCCTTCTTTTTTTTCCTCCTTCACATCTATTTTTACTCAGCTCTTTGTGAAGGAGCTGGAGCAGTGGCAGGGTCAGGTAGATGAAACCAAGGCACTGGCTGACAAACTCCTAACACTGTATGCCAATGACGACACACACAAGGTCACCCACGTCAACGACAACATGATGGCGACCTGGACACACATCAACAGGCGGTAATGACACACACACTAAATGTATATTAACACCATTATACAACTTGTTTGAACACAAGACAGAGAGTCTTCTAGATGCAATCAATATGGTGTGAGCCACTTGCCTTAATGTATATACTCATTGTTATGCAGATGATGTAGTTTTGTATATCTGTTGATGGAACTTATAACAGTCTAGCAATCTCAGCTTTAAAAATGTGGTTTGATATAAAAAAAATCTTTAGGGTTATAACTGTAAGCAACATATTGAAAAATCTTGTGAAGAAACTGGGACTAAAGTTAGGTTTTTATTTCAAATACAAATCCTTTTCTCTCTTGAAGCTAGGAGAAGGCTGGTCACTGCCACCTTTTTACTGGTTCTTTTTTATGATGATTTCTTTTTTTGTTTTTACATGAAGCATGTCCAAGCATGGTGTCCCCACATGTTAGAATTTCTGGCCGTATGCCAATTGAGTCACTGGTGTATTTTTATTAATAAAGCCATTCTGGGCAAACAATCATATTTCTGCAAACTTACTTTCTTTGTGTTTTCTGATCCAGCCACTTGGAATAGTCTGCAAAAGGGATTTTATGTGATGACTGTAATATCTCTGGTGGAATCTTGTCATGTGTGTCTCTCATGTGTGTCTCTCCAGTGTTTCGGACAGAGAGGCAGCTCTGGAGGCAGCTCTGAAGCTACTGCAGCAGTTCTACCTCAACCTGGAGAAGTTCCTCAACTGGCTGACAGAGGCTGAGACAACCTGCAACGTTTTAATAGATGCCACCAACAAGGATAAAATGCAGGAGCAGCCGGAGGCAGCCAGGAATCTGTTAGCACAGTGGAAGGTAGGACATACTGTAATATATTCCTGTTCCACAGGAGTGTGTGCAGAGCTCCACCCACTGACCAAAGGCCCTATTGTATTCCAAAAGATTTTTCTTTTTATTATTCTATGTCTTTGAGCACATTTTGAGGTGCTTAGGCTACTCAAAAATGCACGAAAATTAGTATGCATTTCAGACTTAGTGAAAATTGCGATCTGATATGGGTCTCGGCCTTGGCAGGGTGAAATTGGCTCAATAGTGCCCCTACCAGTTATAAAAGTTAAAGCTCCCTTCTTTAACTTTGTTGTAGAGGCATGCAATTTGGGAGGCATATGTATCATATCCAGACATACAAAAAAGCCTTTAGGAGCCACCCCCTAAACCCAACAGGAGGTCCGCTATATTGAAATAAATTTAAATATTTTGGATGATTGAGATAATTTTTAGGGGTTGTACTTTAACAAACTCCTCTTACAGATTTAACCCGGTTGACTTCAAAATTAATTGGTCAGTACAATTTAAAGACCTTCGTAAAGTTAAATTACCAAGCTTTTTATTTTTCATTATACAGTGTGGGCGTAGTAGGGCGGCAAATTTTGACGTTCTCTCGCCAAACAGGAACTGGTTTGTAACTAGTCTATACATTGTCCAATCTACCCCAAACTGCTCAAGCTTTATAGGGGTCCTGACATAAACACATCAATATTTCAAAATATCAATGTTTAGTTATAGTCATAGCACCCCCTAGTGGCAACAGGAAGTTACAGTCGTTACACTTTGACGTCCTTTAACTGGCTGCTTGACCAGATCCACCTCAAAAGCGTTCAGGAAAGCCTTCAGACCTTGATGATGCTTACATTTTTTTTGTTGAAGTGCATCGCCCTGGCAGCACAGCGAACTTCGATGAAACAGTAAGTTGTTATAACAACGTACATTTGTCCAATCTGTCCCAAATCTTTCATACATGATGTTAGTCTAGGCCTGAAGTGATTCACATGGGTCTCAGGCTTTATTACAGTAAATTGGCTCAAAAGCTCCCCCTACAACATTTCAAAGAAGTAGCCTAGACATAATGAGATTTGTTATGCATATGTATTATGTCCAAACTTACAATAAAGGCTCTTGGAGCCACCCCCTAAACCCGACAGGAAGTTTGGCATTTTGAATTGAATAAGAATTTTTCAGGGGTTGTACTTTAACTAACTACACCTACAGATTAAACCCGATTGATATTTAGTATAATCTAAAGACCTTTAAAGCTAAATTGCGAAGCTTTTTTGTTTTTATCATACGGTGTGGGTGTGGCTAGGTGTCAAATTACTATATAACACCACAAAACAACTAAGTGTACATTGTCCAATCTGCCCCAAACCACTAATACATGACAGTCAAGGCCTGAATACATATGCATGAGTTTCAGGCTTGCTTATGATAAACTGGCTCAATAGCACCCCCACAAAATTTTCACAGAAGTAGCCCCAGCATTGTGTTTCATGTAGATGTATAAAATTTAGTTGGCATCGTATCATGACCAGACTTACAAAAAAAGCCTCTTAGAGCCATACCCTAAACCAGTGTTTCTCAACGGGGGCGGTACCGCCCCCCAGGGGGCGTTCAGAAGATGATGGGGGGCGCTGGAAGCAATATTTTGGAAAGGGGGGCGTTGAGGTGGCCTTGGGGGGCGTTTGTTTGAAAGCTAGTTTAAAGCAAAGATTCATAATAACAATACATGTTTACACTTTAAACTACTAAAAAACACTAGTGGTCTGCAACATTAAAACCTGCCAGTTTACAGCACTGCAGCTGGACGAGACGGGGGATTATTACTCTTCTGTGCTTCTGTCAGCTTTGTCTGGCGCAGCTCCGTGCTGCCTTCATGGAAATGGGACGTCAGAGTACCGTCTTAAATGAGCTCTGTAGGCCTACTACGTGAAGCTGCGTTCAAATAAAAAAATAAAAAATGCAATCGCCGCAACGTCCTGTGGTGTTCTTTAACCCCCCAATGTAGCAGTTAGACTTTATATTTCACAGTAACAGTTTTTAGTCAGATCTTTTATAGAACACAACGTTTCCTACTGCACCTGAAGGCAGCTTCATTTCACGGAGAAAGAGAAAGAAAAGTGACGAGTGAGAGATATCGACTGTGCTTCGTTGTTTGGCAAACATTTAGCCAGTGTTTCCCCTATGTTGCTTTGCAAGTGGCGCACCGCCACAGTTAAATTTCTGCCGCCACGGTATCAATGTTGATTGTCGGAGAATAGCGCGGACACGCGCTTCACAGGTAGAGCACAAACCCAGCCCCCCCGCCCCCGTCTCTATTCACATGCCGGGATTCTTGCCTGCGCATTAACGTTAACGCACACACACATCTAAAACACGCGCAGCACCTGACTGGGAACGCTACAGAGGATTACCAACGGCCGCTGGGGGGGCAGATGAACTCACGCTAGTCTCGTTACTGTAAGTAGGTTACGATAAAACCTTCGTGAGTAAAAAGTCAATACTTATCAATGCACTCACCTGTATAGACCGGCATAAACATGTAGAAAGCGATATTTTAATCTGCTCTGTCTGATCAGTCCACTCTTTTCGTTTTAGCCAAACACAGCTCTACTCTGCAAATAGCCAATTTTTACCAACAAGCTAAAACAAATAAAGCTGTTGGTTGTAGTTTTAGCTTAGCTTGGCGGGAATCTAGAAATTTGGACAAATTCTTATAAACTTAACTGCTGGCTGAGCGAACCGTCCGGAGCGAACCGAGCGGTAAAGCTATGGATGTATTATAAGACCAAAACAGATACATGTGGCTACTGAATATGCACGTGAATGACGTGATCGTTACCTTCCCGTTCTTCATTCTTGATGATGATGCTGGTTAAATTATTTTGCAACAGCATCATTTCATTGCAAATGAGGCATAGCTACAGTATGAATGGTAGCCTGCTTATCAGTCCATTCATCATTAAAGCGGCTTTTCCACTCAACTTTCCCTTCAGCCTCTTTGACTGTGACATTTTTACCTGACAACAGCCTTTCTTTCTGCAAGCATTTTCCTGCACACTACAACCATGTTTCCTTAATCACAGACTTTAACCATCACTCAGTGAGCTGCCTCCTAGTCTGAGATCTTTTTCTAGTTAAAGAGTCAGTTATCATTATGGAGTCCATGTTTTTGAGGAGTTTGATCACACTAATGTACTGTATGTTAAAAAAATAGCATTGATTCAGCAAGAAAATGAACATTTTGAACGAGAATAGGCATATTAGGTATACATTCATTTTATTTTCTTTATTTGAAAGTCCGGCCTTGGAGTGTCTGCTTGAGGGGGGGGTGTCGTTTGTCATCACCAAAATGTGTGTGTGTGCGTGTGTGAGACTGTGTGTGTAATCCTGCTTTAAACCCTTGATAAGTGCCAGCTTGTTTTCGGTTGGAACAATTCGATTATAGATTTAGATTTGAATGAAAAATATTGAAAAATGTAATTAATTAATAATTTGAATGTTAAATTGTTGTTTCTGATTGGCTGCTGTTAGTGTTTGTAATAATAATAATACATTTTATTTAAAGTGCCTTTCATGACATCCAAGGTAACTTCACAAACAATAAAGGACGTTCAAATTAAAGTCATCTTATAAAGGTGCTGAGGTTCACACCAGGGACATGCAGCAGGCCTTTTGATAATACTGTACCTAATTATTGTTTGAATGTTACATATCTAGTCGTTCTGATTGGCTGCTGTTATTTAAATTGAATGTCAAATGTTTGCATTGTTTTTAAAAACCTGTAAATATATATAATTTCTACATGGCTATGTATGTATATATAATTTCACATGGCTTTTTGATACCTGGGAAACTAATACATGTGTTGTAATGTCGTAATCATTAATATTCGGGGCAATTAGCTTACATATTTTTGGGGGGGGCGTTAGGGACCTGGATAATGGATAGGGGGGCGCTGGCACAAAAAAGGTTGAGAACCACCCAACAGGAAGTCAGCAATATTCAAATTAATGTGCAAATATGGATGATTTTGACAATTTGCAGACTACTTTAACATACTACCCTTAAAGGAGAATTCCGGTTGATTTCAACACGTAGCTCTGTTGTTTGTAAATTTGGAGTGCTGTCGGTAGCGAGAAAAACGAAAACAGTCGGTGTTATGTCGGTCTTTAACAAAGCAAGGGATCCATTTTATGTTTGTGGCTGCAGGAATAATGATTCATTGGAACAGAAGTAGAAGAATTTGGTAGATCAGCACTGATATTGAACAGACAAAGAAAACGGCATCACCTACAGAAACTTCAACAGAAATATGTCATATTCCTGCCCACAGCAATGATCAAGAAAATGAAAATGTTAATGATTGCAACATTTTATCATATGAGATCTAGCAGACATCCAGTAAATTTCCAGTTTGTGACCCAGGTCTTTAGCACTCTCTTCCTTGACTCTCTGCCTCGGCTGGTATGACAGGAATGCTGACATGGCATCATAGAGAGATCTGATTGGCCAGTTGGTGCCTGGCAGACAAATGCAAAATCCCCCTACTGCATTGTGGGTGTTGAAGGGAAGGCTCTGTTCTGCGAGAGAACATATTTTCACCCTCCGCCCTCACCCTGCACCCACACACACTTTCTGGTGGCATGTGCATGATGTACCGCATACACACACACACACACACACACACTCACTCACTCACACACTCACTCACACACAGCTCTGTCAGTACAACAGCAGCACTGTATGCAGAGTTGAGATAGTCTTCTGTGTCCAATTATATTTGCGGATGGCAACGCAGCGTAGCATTTAGGCAGCGCACACACTCACTGGAAACAACACTGCACGCAGATAACGTTTAATTGGAAAATGAGCACATTCATCGTTTTATCATCCTTTAAAGTTCTATCTGCCACTCTCCTCCTTCTCCCTCTGTCTCACCCCCTCTGCTGTTCAAACTCTCTCTGACTCACACCCTCCAACTCTGTCTCCCTTTTATGGCTAACTAACTCTTCCTCCTTTCTTCTTTATCTCAAAATGTCTCTCTTTTTCACACACATTTTAACAGAGGGCATTCTTTTGAAGTCACATTGAGAGCTGATCTTGAGGGACTAGAAGAAGCAGAAGATGTGTCTTCTTTTTATTCTTCTTCTTTTTGACGTCTAGTTTTGGGATTCCAAAGTAAAGTTTTGAGGATGCTGCGCAGGAAGGTCTACCATGTTCAGGTTGGGAAAGAAAATTAAGCGCTGTTCTTTTGCAAATAAGCATTATAATCCTAAATTCAGGTATTTTGTTTTTGGAAGAATGTGTCATCTTATTACAAAAACTTTTTTGACTTGTAAAATCAAGCTAATTATTGAGTGTTAGTAAAAGTAGCTTATAAATGGTAAGAATTTCAACGTTACTACACGTAACAAAACATGTTGTTTGACATGTTTTGGGATTTTTGGTATAAATCCACTAGTTTTGTACACCAACAAAGGAACTTGTCACATTGTGGAAAAAAGTTTATATATAAACTAAAAGTCTAAAAGTAAGCTGATTCTGCTCCAACTGAAAAGCAAGTAGGGAAATGTTTTCAATACAGATAAAAAAGGCATTAATTAAATTAAATGTTAAAACCATCAATATAAAATAAAGACATCAAAGTGTAAGTTCATTTGAAGGGCTGGGATTGATTCAAATGGATCAGGGAACGTTTGGATCAAAGGAAAAACTTTCTAGAACTACATTAGCCTGTCTTATACTACACTCCACTTCCCCTGTCTTCAGTGCTTTATATTTGTTCTATTCTTGTCTGTATCCTATTCTTTGTTGAAATGACCCATTTTCCCCCTTGGGTAGTATTATTAGGGTCTGAGCACCGACAACATCGGTAGGCGAATGCCTTATTGAAATTCAAGTGTTACTTCTTTCTTTCTTCTTTCATTAGGGCCTGAGCTCTGACATGGTTGAAATTAAAATGTTTTTTTCCCCTTTCTTCTGATTATTATTATTCTATGCGTTTGAGTGCAGTTTTGAGGTGTTTGGGCTACTCAAAAACGCACAGAAATTCGTACGCATATCAGACTTGGTAAAAATTGCAATCTGATATGGGTCTCAGACTTGGGCTTGGAAAATTGGCTCGATAGCGCCCCCTATCAGTTTTCAAGTTAAAGCCCCCTCCTTCACCTAGATTTATGAAATTTGGTAGGCATATGTATTTATGTACTTGTATAATGACAATAAAGGTTCGTTCTATCTATCTATCTATCTATCATATCCAGACTTAGAAAAAAGCCTCTTGGAGCCACCCCCTAAACCCAACAGGAGGTCAGCTATATTGAAATTAATTTTCAAATTATGGAAGATTTTGACCATTTTGAGGGGTTATACTTTAACGAACAGAATTTACCTGATTGACTTAAAAATTGGTGAGTATAATCTAAAGACCTTAGTGAAGCTAAATTGCAAAGCTTTTTACCAAACGCCAAACAGTGGGGGCGGGGCATGGTGCCGATTTCTTCATGTTTCGCCATGAAACAGGAAGTGGTTACTAACTAGACCTACATTGTCCAATCTACTGCTTAGGCTGTATAGGGGTCCTGGCTTGAAGACATCTACATGTCAATATTGAGTTATAATCATAGCGCCCCCTACTGGCAACAGGATGTTACAATCGTTATACTTTGATGTCCTCTACCTAATGGGTTTACCAGATCAGGTAGTTGTGTGTAACTCGAGTGTACATTGTCCAGTCTGTCCCAAATCTTTTCTGCTTAATTAGAAACAGGCCTGAGAGCATGTGCAAGTCAATATTGAGTTATAGTCATAGCGCCACCTACTGGCAACAAGAAGTCAGCCAAACTCTTGCGTGCAGTGTCCGACAGTCATGGAAATACAGAGCCGCATCGACTGGGAATGGTCAGAACCCCGGCGTGCACACAGTGATCGCTGTTTATCGCTGTTTGCAGCTTTAATTAAATTTCATGTTATCTAATTAATCGTAAAACTACCAGCCAGTGTATTCAATTCAATTCATTAACAGAATGTGTTCCTCTTTAAGGACACGTTTTATGGCTTTAGTCAACTTTTAGCATATAAAGGAAAATAATGAAATGCACCCTGATACAACAGGTTGCAAAGAGAAGTCATGAATGCTGCTAGAGTTAAAGTTCAAAATTGGGTCGCAAACAGACACCATGTGAGACGCTTAGAGGGGAAATGTCTCTTTGGGGGAACTGCTGACAACTTTTATACATCTGAAATATGACAAGTGGCCCCAATGAGACACTGCTTTTTCTGTGGCCCAAAAAGGCACCCATTATAGAGTAGTGATGGGCGTTCCGGCTCTTTTTCGTGAGCCGGCTTGTTTGACTCAGCTCACTGAAAAGAGCCGGCTCTTTTGACTATGATAGGTGTGAAAAACAATTCTAATTAAATTATTAAATTAAATCATACTCACAATGTCTCACAATTTCTTTAAAAATGCATTGATTTGTTATGAAAAAAGAATACTATTAAACATTTGCATTTAAATTACAACTTTTTTAATGTATAGAAACAACATTCAAAACAAATACAATCTGAATGTGAAGAACATAATAGAACCCATATTAAAGAAAAATAAATAACTGAAAGGATTGAACTGGTCCCTCTTTTTCTCTCTGCTTTATTGGGATGTTATAACCAGCATGAACTATCTCACTAGTTATGTTTTGTATAACTAGCATGAACACACACACACACAATGCTGATCATAATTTTATTTTATGAGAGATTTATGAGAACACTGAAACCCAACATCCCATGACGTCAATGTTAGCTAGATGCTGGCAATGTTGACGGTCATACCTGTAGATATGTACATATATATATATATATATATCTATGGCTGATAGTAGAAGCCAAAGCTTTTGTTCATTACACATTATGGTTGCATGCCATGTTTGTAACAAAGGGGGAATCATCTTACCTTCAACATTTCATAACCGTAAAGCTGGCAATGGTAGCCACAAGAATATTCCATAACGTAACATACCATACATTGCAGAGCAATCTGTAGAGAAGGTAATTGGGCTACATGGTTGTTTTGCCAAACTTAAATTGCATGTTTCCATTATGAGAAAGTCAAACTTGCAGTTTCTGTCATATGGTGGTTGTTGCCGAAATAGCCACAGCCTGCCCGCTCCTCCGGTAACGTTAGCAGTTAGCATGTGTTAGCAGTATGGCATTAGCCAGCACCAGTCAGGATCACTTCATTGGCTGTGTGTCTCAATTTATTTGCGAGTAACTCACTCTATAATAATTTGTATATTAGTACGCGAATGTTGAAATTACTGAAAATACCCATCCCTACTAGTAGCCGTGATAAATTAGTGAAGCTCAATGCTCGCCTTTCCAGCAGGAAATTAGCCAGCTCGGCATCTGTCTAAAAGTCCTTTTGGGCTCTAAGCTGTCTCCATCTTTCAACTGCATCTCCAATATTTATCTGTGTTTACCACGTCTCTGGTATTGCAACTGTTTAGAAAGATGCTGAGGTTTTTTAGGTCGGGTAGAATCTATTTCTGTTGATTCAGTTTGTTTGGTTGCTGCTTCCACGGCTGCAGCATGCTGTGTTTGTTTTTCATATCTGGCAACCTGGCTAGGGTGACCAGACGTCCCGAAAAATTCGGGACATTCCCAAAATCCAAGCAGTTGTCCCGAATCCCGCCCTTAGAGCAAAGTCTCAAGAGCAGACTCTCAAGTAGTAGCCGGGGAGAGTTTAACTACATGTCCCTGCAGCCACACAGAAATCTAAACCTGTGTTCATTGCTCTCAGACATGACGTGACCCAACCGTTTCTACAGTCCATATCTAAAGCAGCTGGGATGCTCTCCCGGCTGCTGCAGTCGAGTAGTTATTGTGTTTGTTTTGTTTGTTTCATAATGAATAACACCTGAGTTCATGATTTTAATGATTTTTTTTATTTTATTTGTATTTTCGGGGTTTATATGACAGTTGAGTTTCTGAGTAAAAATAATAAATAATTTTGGTGGCTTGGTGCGGAGTTTTGAAATTCATGTTAAGTGCAGGCAGCCACGAGAAGGAGTGATTGGATTGGATGTTGCTGATGTTAAAGCGTGGCCATTGTGTTTGTTTTGTTTGTTTCATAATGACACTTGCGTTCATGATTTTATTATTATTTTATTTTCGAATTTACATGACAGACAGTCGAATTCCCGAATAAAAATAATAATCATTTTGTTGCGGAGTTTTTAAATTCATGTCGATGTTTCATGTCAAAATGACTGCTTCGTTATCATTATTCATTAAATGATTTATTTATATTACAGTTTATGAAGCCTTTATATCAGTTGAAAGAAAATTACAGTAACTTGCGTGATGATTGATGACACAAAGTTATAATACACATGTACTTTTGTAGACTTTTGTTGGAAGATTTATGATGATAGATCTGTCACTGTTAATGTTACAAAAATGAAAATACCCTGGTAAAAGTTATGTGTATATTAAAATGATTCCCTAAGATGTGGCAATTGATTCAGTAAGACTTTTTTTGTTTGTTGTTATTTTACTTTATAAGTTACTTAGTGTAAAGGTAGTAGTGCCTGCCATATTAAAGGCAGTATAAACACATTTTCACTTTACAAAGATTGGCTTGTAAAGTACTTTGTTTCCTTCTAAGGTCTTATCAAGAACATTATGAGTAATGGATTGTCTGAAAAATTGCATATGTGCATGTGTATTTGTGTTACCAGGACCTCCAGGCGGAGATTGACAGCCACACAGAGCTGTATCACTCTCTAGATGAAAACGGGCAGAGAATTGTAACCTCACTGGGGGACTCAGAGGACGGTTCCCTGCTCCAGAGACGCTTGGACAACATGAGCCACCGCTGGAACGACCTGCGCAACAAGACCCTTAACATGAGGTGAGGGGACGCTGTAGCTCAGTTCTGTAAAATCATGATGTTTATATAAATCACAAGAAACAAGAAAACCTGTGTTTGTGTTTCAAAGGGCCCACCTGGACTCGGAGATGGCCTCATGGAAGAGGCTCCATATGTCGCTGCAGGAACTGTTGAACTGGCTGAGACTCAAAAGTCAGCAGCTCGAAAAGGAGCCACCTGTAGGGGGGGATGTCCCTGCCGTGCAGACACAGCTGGACACACACAGAGTAGGAGGAAACAAACACAATATGTGGGACACAGACAGACACACTGCTTGTCATTTAGCATTTTTGCACACAAAAAAAAATCACATTCTGATGCTGATTCTGGAGTTGTTTTAGAGGTGTTTGTGAAATTGGGCTGAAAATACAAGGCATGTGTACTTGCTTTCTGTTTTTTAATTATTAGTAACTGAACATTATCTCTCTTTTAAAAGCCAAATCTAGCTTCTAGTTATCGGTCAGCAATGTAATTAAAGCATGTCGTCTTCAGACCAGGGGTCTACTAAACACAGACACTTGATTGTCTGTCCTTCCACAGAGAGCAAAGCACAACGTAAGATCACGTGAACTTGCAACCAATGAAATTAGCCTGTTTGATATTTTCATAATAAAAGGTTTTGTGGTTTCATCGCAAAAGTGGCCATTCAAGGAAGACTTTGTGTCTCTCTGGCTAACATTTTGCAAATCAAAGGCTCAGATTAAATGGAAAGTATAGTTGTAAAGGTTTAAATGAAAACCCCATTTTATACAAAAAGCAAGATAATTGAATTGAATGATTTGTTGATTTCATGTATAAAACTACAAGTCTGCAAAATGGTGAGTTATTGCAGATATGCATTAGAAAAAGGCTTTTAGTCGAAGCATTACATAAAAAACGTAAACATGTTTTAGTTCAAAGATACACTCAGATACACAGACACTTGAATCTAGCGATGGCAGTGCTGTTTGTTTATATATATATGTGTGTGTGTGTGTGTGTGTGTGTGTGTGTGTGTGTGTGTGTGTGTGTGTGTGTGTGTGTGTGTGTGTGTGTGTGTTTTAAGGTATGGTTGGTAAAACACACAGGGGCTCAACACTATCTTATTTTGGGACCCAAATTGAAATGCCCCAGGGACCTAACAAATGCATAAATGACCACCACAATATCTACATGGACCTACTTTCAATTAAGGCAAAACATTCATTAAAATATCAGTATCTAACATGTCACAAACCTTTTTTATTTTTTGTAGTTAGTGACACAGATAAAATGCAAATAAAGTAAGTTGCGTGTGCATGTGTTTGTGTGTGTTTTCAAAGTGCTTCAGGAGGGACTTGAGAGCTAAAGAGCCAGTTGTGACAAAGGCTCTGGACGATGTGGGAGTCTTTCTGTCTGTGCTGCCCCGAGACACACCATCACCTGAGCAGAGAGGTAACACGCACGTTTCCAAAAATTTAATAATTTCTGACAATTCTGCATAATGGCTCTCCTCCATTTGTCTTACAGGGGTTGAGATTGTCCCCCTTCAGTACTTCAGACTTGCTTTGATGTTTCATGTTGGATGAATGGACTAAGAATGTTAGCGTTGTAAGCAGCATAAGCTCTTTTGCAGCATTTTCAACCGGGACCCTATTTTCCCATGCGTTTGTGTGTAAGTGACTAATGCGAACAAACATCTTTGAAATTAGTCTAGTATTGAGCAAGAACGCTTTAACCGGCAGCCGCAAACTGGGCTGCAATGTAAACCTATAGGGAAAATGCACACTGTCAATGTACGTCAACTAAAAGTGCTTGTTTTTGCCACTGACAGGCTCAGGCCAGGTTCAGGCCTTTAGCTAATAGCATTATCTTACCTTTGCTCTGTCTGCTCCTCTTTGGCTAGCAGTAGTCATCCCTGCTAAAATGGTCACTGCAGACCATGGATGTTGGCTCCCGGTGAAAGCGTTCTCGCTCAATACTGGACCAATTTTAAAGATTTTTGTTCACATTGTTCACTTAGACACAAATGTATGGGAACATAGGGTTGAAAAGTACTGAAGTTATCCTTTAATTAGGGACCTTTTCTACTAAAGCAGCACCATGATCAGCTTTAACACTACATAAAAGGCAAATATTAGGTCAATTTAACAGACCTGTCTCCTGCACGGACCTTTTCCTTTCAATCTTTGACTCACACAGTGAACTTTGGCCACTGGTTACAGCCTGGTAACAACCACACATTAAGGTTAATGCACACTTTCCTGCAGCACCTTCCACACTATGGCAGCAGCGTGGTTACCAGCCCCCTAGAAAACAGCTGAACTTTAACTGTGGCCCATTAAACCCATTCAACTGCCAACTTAAACACATTCGGAGAACACAAGAAGAAAGGGTGAACTCCAGCTGCTAAACACTGCCACACTGAGGGAAACAAGCACTTACTTCCTCTTAGAAAATCATTCTGTCTCTGTGATTTGACCTTCAAATCAGCAGCAGTTGGGGACGTCTAAAAAGCTGAATTGACACAGTGTTTGCGAGTATTTGACATTTTGCTTGGTTTAAATTTAGCCTGAGTGGTTTGACATATAAGTGGTCTTTATTGTCACAGCTAATGCTTGTGCTTTTGGTTGCTTTAAAAGAGGTAACAAGCTTTTAAACTCAAATCCACGTCTTAAACAGAGTTAAAACTTTGCACAGGTGAAGACATTCAGTGGATAATAACAGAACAAAATACTGCAGAAGCTCTTCTAAGTAATTATGTTCATGTAGCAGCATACAATTTGAACATGCATTTTCAATTTTCCACACAGATTGTAAGTGGAATAAAAGCTATTAATTTCATCTTAATGTATTACCAAATCACCAAATCATTCAACAGGCATAAACATGTAGAAAACCGATAAATACTTTTAAACTCAGCTGCTTGCTGAAGCGAACCAGCCTCTTTTTCTCTCCACCAGCGGTCCACATGGCTAAATAATATTCACGCAAATGATGTCATCGGACTGCACATGATTTATGAGAATATTAATTAGTCATGTGGACCTAAGAGAAAAAAAGAGACAGGTTCATCTCATCAAGCAGTCCAGTTTACATCACTTGAAAGAATATTATAGTGATAAATGACAAGAACTACATAAAAAGACAGAAACAATCTTTGGGAAAAATGTGTATGATTTTTTTGTTTGGTCCATGTCCCATTACCTAACATGGAGTGGGTGGGATTTATGACCTATACTGCAGACAGCCACCACAGGGCGATTAATATGTTTTGGCTTTACTTATACAGTCTGTAATTGTCGCAATTACATTTTTGAGGGAATTATACAGTCTATGGATCAACCCCTGATGAAGACACAAAGTATTTTTTGTAGATGTTTTTTTCAGGGCTTAAGGCAAAGATTTTTCAAGACTTCTTCTTTGCACAACCCTCAGATATCAGCCCAGAGGAGCGTGCCCAGAACGTTGGGCGAGTCTTACGCAAAGAAGCAGATGATGTGGTGACCAAGTGGGATAGGCTCAATGCCGACTCGGACGACTGGCAGAGGAGGTTGGAACTGGCTCTGGATCGGCTTATGGAGCTCCAGGAGGCGGAGGACCTGCTGGACGGACAGCTGAGGCAGGCCGAGATGGTAAAGGAGGCGTGGGAACCTGTTGGTGACCTGCTGATCGACTCCCTGCCAGAGCATATCGACAGAGTCAAGGTCTGATTGAGTGACGCTCACTTTAAATTCAGCAGAATGTACCATCAAAATACTATATTATTGTCAGAGTAGTTTTTACCCCTTGGTATATTTACTCTAAGCAAATGAGATCATGGTTGATGAAGACTGGTGATGTTTTCTTTATCGTAGTGGTATTGCATGCTTTTTACAATTAAAGGAACTAGTGCAGTGCCCATTGAAAACGTGCCTGTTCGGAATAGGTCGATTGCTTGCAGCTTTCTCGAGAAATGCTTATAAAAAAGAACTTCACACTCAAAACTGCGCTTTCTTGGGTCCTAAGCAGTACATGCCATGACATAGTTGCATCCCCTAGCTATGTTAAAGTATACACATCATTTGCCAACAGCTAGCTATTTGGCTTAAAATGAATTTGCTACAATGTAACATCTCTGATATATTTTTCTTTATCTGCGTGTGTATTCTACTCCCGCCCGCACCCGCAGACATTCTGACCAGTGATGGAATGTAACTAAGTACATTTACTCAAGTACAGCAATTTACAATTTTGAGGTACTTGTACTTTACTTGAGTATTTCTATTTTATGCTACTTTATTGTTCTACTCCACTATATCTCAGAAGCAAATATTGTACTTTTTACATTACTTTGCATTGTATTTGACAGCTCTAGTTACTTTGCAGATTAAGCTTAATATAAAATATAATTAACTAATAAATGATGATGTATTATTATAGATCAAGCTACCTAGCTGATATAAAATAATTAAGCCCCACCTTTACCAGCTACCACATTAAAGTAAATAACACATTAATGCATCCCTAATTATAATTCAATAATATTATATATATATATATATATATATATATATATATATATATATATATATATATATATATATATATATATAATTCTGAAGTAGGCAAATCTGCATATTGAGTACTTTTACTTTTAGTACTTTAAGTAATATTGATGCTGATACTTTTGTACTTTTGAGAATGATTTTGAATCCAGGACTTTTACTTGAAACAGTATTTTTGCAATGTAGTATTATTAATTTTACTTACTGTTAATTTTACTAAAATATCTGAATACACCACTGATTCTGACCATGCACACACATCTGGCACCACACACCAGGGGTTTATCAGTACTCATGCTTCTGTCTGGTGGTCTCTTAGAAGCCTCATGCAATGCTTTCATAAAGCAGTGCCCTCCACGGCGCATTAGTAACAGTTCAGGTGGAAAGTGGTACTGCAGCAAATGGAATTTAAGAAAACATTCAATTCCGAGGTCTTCAATACCTTGTAAAGTGTAGTGGTTTCTATTTTTAATAAATTTTCTATTGATCAATAAATTGTTTAACGTTTAACCCTCATAGTGTAAAATACCGTGTTTTACTGCCGCTGATACATGAACGGGGCGCAGCATAGCGGTGGAGACGGAGCGAGGCTGTTGTACGTCATCTCTGCTTGTTCAAATCACAGTGAGTCAGGGCAATGCTGAGAAAGGGGTCACAAGTGTGAATACACTATTCAAAACTAAAATGTTATAAACTGAAAAAACATTTTTTGTCAGTAGAGAGAAAGTAGGCCACTGAAACAAGGTACAGTTGGGTACAGGCTCTGGAACCTGGTGGAGGAACAAAGAGTACAGTATGCCAGTCTTCTCAATGACATTCCTAATCTATCTATAAATTGCAGGAACCTTTGTCTGTCTGTGTGTGTGTTATGCGCATATCTCTCGAACTGCCAAGTTTGACGTGTTTGGATTAGAAATGCAAAAGTTATCGTTAAATATATAGGTAAAAGAAGCACATATTGGCTTTTGCTGATCTAGCTGCTGGCCACTCCCCCCTCACACTGAGGACCAGAGACAAAGAGCAGCGGAGCTTTGGCAGTTGCACTACTTTGGACTGTCTGACTTTGAATAAACAAATGACAATTCCCGAATTTAAGGACGTTTCAGAATCCCACACATGCAAAGCACAACCAGCTACAGACAACAAGTGCAGACAGAGCGTGATGCCAATAGGCAGGCTATCTATCTAATGAAGCGAGACATATGTGTGTTCGTGTTCGGGGGCGTGTTTGGGGGGAAGGTAACCTGCACATCACACGCAGACGCCACATGCAGGACGCTTTAGAACAGCGGAGGGGCTCTTTTCCTGCTATTGTATTAAATTGCTGTGAGCTGGCAGAACATAACGTAATCTCTGCGATTATTCCTTCAGAGCGCTGTGCAATGCGATAAAATCTCAGAGCTGAACTGGGCAGACACATCAGTTTTCATCATACTCACCCTGGGTCCGGTTAATTAAGTCTACTACTAACTTACAACACTAATAATATTACCGTCGCCATAATACCCCCGCAAATCAAATCCCCTACTTCACCGTTAACAGTCAAGCCACTAAACCTGTATGGAAATCATCACCTCTGCTGAAGTGTTAAATTCGTTAACAGTCATACGACACGACACACACACACACACGGTCCGGTTCTGGTGGTTGATTAACGCAGATAGGTGCTGATTAGTTGTCATAACAGGCCAGTTGGGTAGCACACTGCCATGAGTCCATGAAGTTACTCCACATTTTCATTGTGATATTTTGTGATTACATTCTGAATATGAAGCGTTCTCTGTCAGGTAAACATAGTACAATGTGTTCCTCCTGTAAGTCAATAGTAGTTGAGTTGCATATTAAGTGGTTTGGGGTCCTTCTGTAAGTAATTTTTGGGTACAATTTGGTTTTGAAGAATTCTACAAGCAGCAATACCACAGGCCAAGTAGTCACCCATTCCAAACAGGCACATTTTCAACGGGCACTGCACTAGTTGTAGTAAGTGAACCAAGGTCTAAAATTGATAATGATTAATTGGTTCCGCAGCACCTTGAAAGCCAGATCTTTTCCTTAATCGGCATACATCATAGCAGAAGTGGAAGACATGGAACAGTTAGCCCAGCTTGCATCTATCAACCATTAATGTTACAATGGTAGCAATGTTGCATGTATTCTATTAAAGCCTGTTAGCGTTTTCTATACATCAGCATTAAAGCATTAAACAAGCAGAACAGGTGGGGTTTACATGATGGATGCAGCAGTTGAGGTGAGAAACAACTGAACAAAGGGCTACTTACAACCTGTCTGTGTTTCCCATCTGTCATCTTACCACTGTAAACAATGCAGCATAATGCAAATGACCTGAGAATTTTGTTTGTGTGTGTGTGTGTGTGTGTGTGTGTGTGTGTGTGTGTGTGTGTGTGTGTGTGTGTGTGTGTGTGTGTGTGTGTGTGTGTGTGTGTGTGTGTGTGTGTGTGTGTGTGTGTGTGTGTGTGTGTGTTTGCAGGAGTTCCAGGAAGAGATTGCTCCGATTAAGGATGACGTAATACACATGAACCAACTGGCGTCCACTTTTGGTCCACCCGACATCCAGCTGTCGCCTAGCAACCTGGAACGCATTGAAGATCTCAACACGCGCTGGAGGCTGCTCCAGGTACACACACACAAACACACACACACTTTCTCAGGTGTGTAAACACTAGATATCTGCAGTCTGTACATATATTGTACATACATACATCTGCAAGTCTCCACAACTTTGTGGATCTGTCAAGTCTCTTCAGCTAGATGTGGTGTTTAAGTCAGCTGTCAAAAAAGTTAAATATACATTAAAATATGCGCAAATTACGAACACAAACAAATAGAATTTTGTAGCTAGAGAACAAACACAAACTTAAGCATATCTCGGCCAAAGTAAATGCTATCAACGAGATTATTGTTTGACATGCCACTCCGAGGCTCTGTACCGTATGTGGCGAAGATCAGCCATTATGGGGCGCTAAAATCAACGTAGACACGTTTTGGCCTTTAATTCAATGAATTGGGAAATTTGCAATTACAATTTTCTACAGCCCTTGCAGCTCACACGTTGCAATATTCACTGACGTTTGCCCCGCGCTGTCGTGCTTTGGGTTCCGCCTTTGCGGGCTCCGTGGATCGTTGGGGTCTTTTTTTTATATATACAAATTAATTACGGATTATCCAATGATACCCTGAGCAGGTTAGCTTACACATGAATAAAATAGTGTGTGTACTAGTGCTGTCAAACGATTACAATATTTAATCGCGATTAATCGCATTAATGTCATAGTTAACTCGCAATTACTCACAATTAATCACACATTTTTCTCTATTTTAAATGTCCCTTGATTTCTTTTTGTCCCATTATTTTTTCTCATTTTAACACTCTTATCAACATGATATGATACTTTTAAAACGGTGCTTGAACCGAAAGATACAACGGCAGCTACAGTCTGGTACAGACTACAGTCTCTTTGGCCGGCTCGCAAGCCCAAACAAGTGTGCCTGTTGTTTTGTTTCTGGTCTAGCTAGATCTGGTGTGGTATTGTAGTTTTTCTAACATTACTAGTTGTTGCAACAGAATGTGTAAAACACTACAAAGTTTGCTAGGCCAAAAAGAACGTTAATCTCGCGATAAAAAAATCGACGGCGTTAAAATGGGTTTGCGTTAACGCTGTTAATAACGTGTTTAACTGACAGCACTAGTGTGTACCTGTTAGCATATGTTTGTATGTGTTACTTTGTGGGAAAGCTGTAATAAAGACAAAACACACACACACAACACACACCATGATGGTGGCACACTTTATGCTGCCTCTGATCACCAACTCGATCAGAGGCAGCATAAAGTGTGCCACCATCAGTCTCAGTAAACCCAGTGGCAGCCATGCTGGAAGTCAGACAGTGATTATTACAGGGGGTGACAGATAGAGCCAATCAGCTGCCAGAGAGACAACTAATGCAGTGGCGTCCTGGGCCGAGATGGGTGCAGTGGTGACACCACAGTGATGAGAGACCAGACGGCCAGTCTCTCTGACCAGATGCTTGCACACACGCACACGCACGCACACACACACACACACACACACGCACACGCACACACCTTTGTCTTGAAGTGAAGGTGAGAGCATGTAGTTGATGTAGACAGGAGAGGGGTGTATTATACTATAAAATGTTTTAATCAAATGCAAATAGTAGGCTAAAACTACTCTTTTCTGTATTATACATATTTTCAGTTCACATATTATGTGTCCATGACCAATGATTCTAATTGCAATAACTTTTTGTGTCGAGTTCAACTTTGATGAACCTTGACTGGGGAATTTGCACAATTAGTTAATGGCGGAAGCTATCATATCTTATTTCAATCAGGAGATACTTAATTTAAAAGTGAAATACATTTATTGACATGGTGAACAATAAAATTAGAAATGTAAAAAGTCAAGACCCCACCGCAATGTCATCCCATTTTAGTGGGTATCCCCCCGATAGATCCCGACACTGGTGGTGATAAAGGGAGAGAATGGTTTCCAAGTTTGACAGCACTGATAATCAAATAATTTGGCTCACGAAGAACATGGCAACAACCTGGTTGGTTTAACTGAAGGAGTGAACGCCCATAGTCACCTGAGAGACAGAGAGAGAATGAATGAATGAGAAGCATAGAACTATTCCTGAACTTTTGCTAAGCTTCACTAGCTGTGTTCCACCATTTACTTTTAGTTAACCTCCTCTGTCAGAGTATAAACTGCTCCACAAAAGAGTATTGGCTTTAGACAGTTATGAGACAGGAGTTAATGGTGTAAAAAACATTTTTTAATAAACTGTGGTCCGGGCGGGGTCTTTCTGTGTGGAGTTTGCATGTTCTCCCCATGTTTGCTTGGGTTTCCTCTGGGTGCTCCGGTTTTCTCCCACCATAGTCTGGATTAACAACAGTTCACTTCCAGGATAATCCCCAGCGCCGCCGGATGTTGAACAAACTTCAACCTAGCAAGCTACATGGTGAAAATGGCAAGTTTTGAAGAAAATTTGGATCTTATCTCCGCCCTAGACGATTGTGATTGGTTTAGCGAAATGCAAACAATCCAGAGCGTTTTATTTCTCCTATCCTGGAATGTATGTGTGGAGGAGACAGACCTTAATCCACAGCGCTGTGGAGATAGGTCTGGCAATGCGAGACTACTCCCACCATGAAGGCATGCTAGGAATCTTACCATTGCCCATGACATAGGTACTGGCATTACAACTGGAGATGGTCCCTGGACTATGGCTGCCCACTTCTCCTAATTCGTTAGGATGGGTTAAATGCAGAGGACACATTCCTTGTACGTGCAAAATGTACTTGCCAAAGAAAAAGGATATATTGTGAACTTATTGTCACATTAGCAACCAAAATAACAAGCTAGCGAGCATGTTTTTCTCCCATCCCGGAATGCTGTATGGACTAGCCAGACCCTCCTCCGCAGCGTGTGGAGGATGGTCTGGCAAAACGAGACTAGGGGGTGCTCAATGTCGGATTTTACATATAACTATACAGCATATTATGATATTAATATCAACATATAATGCTGT